>QNUK01000022.1:3930000-3932500 GCA_013621035.1 Clarias magur
CATAAGAACATTCATAAGAACATTAGAAGAAGACTATCATATAGTGGGTTGCATGTTTTGTAAGGGGCATTGGTGACTCAGGCACTTAAGGCTTTGGCTTGCTGATCAGAGGGGTGGGAATTTTGTGCCCTCGACCTCCGGGTTGCTCCCTTGGGCAAGATGCTTACCCTAATACCAACATAAGCATCACACGTGGAATTGGGTGTAATGCATTGATGTAAAAGACCAAGATTGTGATGCCAAGAAAGTTGACCTACCATTACTTAATTAAGACAGCATAAAAAAACAATAATAAAAAAGTTATATATAGACTAAACACGATCCATTGTGTAAGCCAAGTGATGTACATGATGCAGTTTTAATTTAATTACAGAGCGCATTTGATGGAAAATGACTTGTAGCTTGGCTTTTATTATATGGATTTGGATATTATGGGATTTTTTATTTTTATTTTATTTACTTATTTTTTGGATATGAACATGGAGTCAGACTCCTTTAATCATGGAAAACTTATTGAAACGTAATACTTATTTTTAATAGTTTTTAACTTTTTTTTCACCACACATGGTGCATGGTGTTAAGATGTGGAGAGAGTTCGTTAGATTTTGATCCGAGCATTAAGTGCTACTCATAAATGATGTTCAATATGACAAGTGACTAAAAAATAAAACTTTGCAACACATTCCAATAAATCAAATTTACACTGCACTACATTTAAAAAAAAAAATACTTTATTATATTTAAACTAACTAGACCTTTTTTTGGAACTAGGTGCAGTGAGTGAATGCTTTTTGGAAAACGTGTTAGTTTTTCAAACCCAATCCAGCACCATTGTTCCTTTAAGTATTGTCCTGTACAACAGCACAGCTTGTGCCTCATTTGCCCATTATGAAGGTTTGGATTGCTTCCCTTGCTTTCATTTGACTTCTTTCTCTTTGATAATCCTTTGCTTTGCTTGTTCCACACACCCTGACCTCCAAATGTGTTCTAGCTGGAGCTCGAGAGGCCGGTTCTCTGTAGAACATAGTATTCCCTGTGCAACACCCAAATGCAGATGTTCAACTCTTCTGCCAAGAACCAGCACGCCTTCTTCTTGCTTTCGCCAGCCGCAGGACAGTCCTACAGCACCTAACACACAACATTACTGGTGTGTGTGTGTGTGTGTGTGTGTGTGTGTGTGTGTGTGTGTGTGTGTGTGTGTGTGGGTAGGTGGGTGGGTGTGTGTGTGCGCGAGTGTGTATTTGTCCTCACTGTTAGCATCATGACCGTGAGCAGCTGATGAATGATTTCAGATGTACGTTTCTGTTTTTTCCTCACTTTTTTTTTTCTTTCCTTCTTTTTTTCTCCTCACTGCAGCTGATGTGCTCGCTATTTTAGTGTTTGACCCTGACAATTGAAATTTGGTTTATGGTGTCAATCCGGAGTGATTATTCGGTCGCGGATTTCTTTCGTGTGAATGACCACACCGGTCAGGCTAATCAAAAACACACCTATCATATGGCAATCTGCTTCTGGTTATTGCTGGCTCAGGGAAGTGTGTGTAGGATGAGCGGTATTTCCTACAGTTCAAATGCAGACCAGGTGTCCTGTACAATCGAGCCACAACAGTTCAGCAGTTGAAAAAAGGAACAGAGAGAAAAAGAAAACAGCTCTACTGTTTCCTTCGATATGTCTGATGTATCCACTGGGCCTTCTTTAATTTCGTCAGCTTTACTTAATGAAGAGAGTCGACTTCATACGGTAACAACAGGTGATTTATCAATGTTTGGCAATCAGTCCATTTTGTGACATATTTCATTTTTCAAGTTCATGGTAAAGATATGTCTGGTTTCTTTTGAGAGGAAAACAGAAGTAACCTAAGATTGAATAAATAATGTGATTAAAGGCCTGAAATAATTATTTTGGTATATCAGTAAGTCAGTGTGGTGATATTAATTATTCACAAAAAAAAAAAAAAAAAAAAATATATATATATATATATATATATATATATATATATATATATATATATATTATTTTATGTTTCTTGGGTCTTTTTTTCAATCTTGGGATACAATTTTCAACCTCTTATTTCTCCACTCCACAGCGCTAACCACTGGAGACTCCACCCTCGCTTCTTCCCAGCTGCATTTTTCTCTCTCTTTTTCCTCTTCTCTGGTCTACCTATCAATCCTTCTATCCCCAGACCACCACTCATCTTTCGCTGACATTTGCAGCACACTTTCTCAGGTCTGAGTAATAAGTAGATAAGTCATAAGACAGCTAATGGATTGACTGTTATGAGGGGCAAGGATGATTTGGTATCACTTCGCAACATTATTCAGGTAGAAAACGATCAAATAAAATACCATTCTTCAAATTTGATGCATATACCTTATATGCTGTTGAATGCCTAAATTGTCCATATTTGGGCGGACAGCATTGGCACTTTGTGGATGTAAAACGACATGCTTTTGTGCGCTTTAAAAAACAAACAAAAAGCAACCGAGGAAAGAAGTAC
>QNUK01000022.1:3942500-4077500 GCA_013621035.1 Clarias magur
GCCTATAGAAACGTTTGCTGAGTGGAAAAATCCTGCATTTTTTTTTCTTTTTCTTCTGTTTTTCAAAAAGTACAAAAAGTAGTTTAGGAAAAAAATGTTGTGTAAGTCATCAATCTGAAGAGTTTGTTTTGAGGTTTCCCAATTTAGCCTGTGTGTGTGTGTTAGGACTTTGGATCTGGGATGGTTAAGGTGGCTTGTGTTGTGGGTTTGTGACTGTAAATTCTGTTTGAAAACTTAACAGTCACTTTAGGGTTAGTGCAGGAAACCAGAAGCGAGGTTGCAGAAGGCTGACCGCACATATACTGTGTGTGTGTGTGTGTGTGTGTGTGTGTGTGTGTGTGTGTGTGTGTGTGTGTGTGTGTGTGTGTGTGTGTGTGTGTGTGTGTGTGTGTGTGTGTGTGTGTGTGTGTGTGTGTGTGTCTGTGTGTGTGTGTGTCTGCGTGTGTGTGTGTGTGTGTGTGTGTGTGTGTGTGTGTGTGTGTGTGTGTGTGTGTGTGTGTGTGTGTGTGTGTGTGTGTGTGTGTGTGTGTGTGTGTGTGTGTGTGTGTGTGTGTGTGTGTGTGTGTGTGTGTGTGTGCGTGAGTGAGTGGGTAGGTGGGTTATTGTGATGAGGTCATAGCTGGTTTGAATTACTGAAGGGTGACGCTTGAATCGGTCTGTTCTCTTGTTCTTCCTCCTCAGTTCTCATCCCCCTCTGTTTAGATTTCATACAGCATCACAAGAGACCACTGCTATGCTAATTACTCAGAGAGAGAGAGAGAGAGAGAGAGAGAGAGAGAGAGAGAGAATCGGGAGGTCTTGGGGCAGCTATTCTGCTGTAGGGAGATATTGTAGAGGATATGTGGTGTCAGGAGGGTTAGCAGGGTAAATAACTCTACTTTAGGTCACATGTGTCATGTGTCTATGGAGAAAGTGTCATGTGACTGTTCCCTCTGAACACATCACAACCCCAAGGTAGCTGACACAGGCCAACACTTGACAGTGATTACATGGGAAATATTTCACACAAATTGTTAACCTGAGTTTCTGTCTGGACAAAGAATAAATCCTGAAATTTGCAAAAGAGCTCAGATTTAGGACCATGCTTATAGACATTAATCGGTACAGATTGTTATGATTTTTTCTTTTGGATTGTTTGTTTCAGCTTTTGTTTGTTCAGTTTTGTTTAAATTGTACCCACGTGTTATCTTTACAAACAGAGATGCATTACCTATAAGATAAAAAGAACAACTTTGTTATATGTTACTGATTATGGTTGCCAGCCTTGGTGATGGCGATACTGGTGTCTCGTCAGTGCTGGGGCTCAAACCGAGGACCTTCTAATGAGTAATCCAACACCTTAACCACTTAGGTACCTCTGACCCCTGCTTTTGCCTTTATCTCGGACTTGACTTTGCAGTCTTGACTTCTTGACTACAGCTTAACACTTATTCACTCACTCATTGTCTATACTCTACCATTTAATCAGACCCTGGTGGTGCAAGGCGACAGTGCTAACCACTACACCACTGTGCTGCCTGTTCAGGTTAACTGTCCTTAACAAAACAACAGTGTGGCAAAAGTTATTTTTCTTTTTGAGAAAAATAAACATTTTTTGAGGTTACCTAACCCATACAAAATGACCTACAGACCTCTCGATTTGTCTTGATCATAATTTACTATGTAAAGGAATTAAGCACTGAATAATATGAATAATATAAGCTATCCATGTGAAGTGTAATGACATCATATGTTTCACTGCTCATCTTTAGACCTTGCTATAAATACACATAACTTGACCTTCAGCTGCCAGTTGCTTTCTAACCGACTATAGATTAAATGCATTTTATGGCATTTTTAAACAAAATTTTAAAGAAGAAATTTAAAGGGCATATCCATGTGAAAGCCTGGTGGACCAAGTCTGTTTCTGAGTGACATTTAATGGCCTATACAGTAAGTCCATTTGAATTTGAACTCATTTAAACAAGTGAGGTTAGAATCCTGTTTTCCCTTCTAAGAAAAGATCTCATTGCTAACCCGACCCTAAATCTAACAACAACATTTTTCATTTAGTTTGCCCATTTGTAAAAGTGAGACCATTTGTTGTTAGTGTGCTGAGTTGCTCTTAAATAACACGGGAATAAACCACTTTGCAAGTCCTGTTACAGGAAAATAATACACAACAATGGAAAATTCTCATAAATCTGGATTTATTTTATTTTTGTTTTTTTTATAAATTTTAAACGGATGAATGTTTAATGAGGAATAGTTTGCTAGGTTTCCTAAAGGACATTTTTGGCTTTCGCATTTTCAGTCCAGTTTGAGAGGACTGAAAATTTTTGTTCGATAAGTCACACAGTGACCTATGAATCATTCAAACATAAAAAAAACATCTAACTTAAGGCATGAACCAGTGAGAAGCAGGTGAAGATGGTGACAGATGATCAGGCTGGTATAGTATAGTAGTACTGCTGAAGCAGAATGCTGAGTGATTGGAACAGACGAGAGAGGAAATGTGGTTGCTGCTGAGGTTGTTACACAAACAACCAATTATTAAATTACATCTGTAGGCACTTTACAGTTTGCCACAGTAAAAAAAAAAAAAAAAAATCTTTAATTTTATCTATTCAATTTAATATAAAGAAACAAGGGATGGTTCGAGTCTTTTGCATTACTGTATACCATATGTACTATTAATATTTTTCAGTATTCTGGTGGTTATTTTATAAAAATTGCTGAATGATACATTGCTGAAATATAATTTTTGCATCCTTGTTAAAGCCATTATTACATGCTCTATAAGCATCTACAATGGAACCTCGGATTGCGAGTAACTCGGTTTACGAGTGTTCCGCAAGACAAGCAAAGATTTTTAATAAATTTTGACTTGAAAAACGAGCATGTCTTGGTTTTTACGCACACAGACTCTGGTCTACACAGAAACTCTGCTCTGTCGCGATTCTTTTCAAAGGTAAGGTGCTGGTTCATTTGTTTGTTTGTTTGTTTTACTTTACAGCAGTGATTCGCAAGTGTCATTAGAGAGATTTCTTTTTTTACCATTAAAACAGTGTTTCCATTGTGTGTGTGTTTGTTGTGAAACTTAAAAAGCTAGGTGGGGGGAGGGAGGAGGAGTTTTACTGTGTAAGACGAGGCGATGGAAGGGGCTAATTCCACACACACACACACACACATATACAAACACAAATACACTGCGCCTGTGCGCACAAATGGAAACACTTATCTGAAGGGATTTATTTGAACTTTTTTTTTTTTAAAGTGCAGGTTAATTTGTTTTATTTTTACTTTATATATTGTATTAATTATTTTTCTGTATTTTTGGGAGGGCGGGGCTGTGGAATGAATTATTTGAGTGTTCATTATTTTTCTTATGGGAAGATTTGATTTGGTTTACGAGTGTTTTGGAATACGAGCCCGCTTCCGGAACGAATTATGCTCATAATCCAAGGTTCCACTGTATTTCTTGATGGTTCAAAACATATGTCTAGAATGCTTTCATAAGTAAAACTTACATAGATGAGCAATAGATGCACTGTACGCTTCAATAAATACACTGCCTCGTCAAATAAATAAAAACAAAAATAAAAAGTTACCATGTAAGAAGGGTCAAATTATTGGGCTGCATAAAGTAAAGAAGAAAGCAACTATACTGTAGATATTTGAAATTACTAGAACTGGGTTAAGAATTCTTCAACACATTATCAAACACATACAACACACACAAACTTTATAGAATAATTAAAAAGAAAAATTGTCATAATATATTACAAAAAATGTGGCCAGAAACAAATAATGATTGGGGACTGTTTAAAACCTTGATGAAGTTGCTTGGCAAAAATCAACAGTAAAAAACATAGCTACTGTATGTTAAATAGCGAAAATGAGAGCATTTGCATAAACACACAATGTGATGAGATGTAATGGGCAGTGTGGCCATAAGAAAAACCCTTTTAACAAGACTAATCAGCAAAAAGGCTTACATTTCCTAGGGAGAGAAAAGATTGGACTTTGGAACAATGGTCATGTGGTCTGATGAGTTCACATTGACCCTATCCAGAGTGATGGGATGTCAAGGTAAGAAGGGACACGGTGATGCACAACCCCAAGACTCAAATTGTGAAAGAATGATGCTGGTGACATAAGAAATAATTTTCACACGTGAACCATCATACCGTGTGGTGTAATCAAAGATAAAGGTGATTGAATGAAATCTTAGAATGTTTTTTTAAGTTTTTTGTTTTGGCAATTTATTTCAGTTAGTTGGAAATCTATCATGTACTTTTTCAATTTAACTCCTTGGTTCCTTGTTACATATCATACAGTGGGGTTTTTTCTACTAAGCTTAACATTTATTTTTATTTCTATGTTAATTCTCAGCCTTAGAGGCTGATAGTTTTTCATTATCTGAGCGAATGTCCTTCGTGGTCTTTTGTCTCCAACACTGTCCATTATCCCTATGACCTGTGAACGATGCTAATGCAGCTGCTTTATGATCTGGCTGGATGGACATTAAATTAACTTCTCTCTGTAAGATTATCAACTGTACTTCTACTTCATCTAATGGACCAAATGACTCCTGACCTATAACTAGTTTCAGGTTTCTGATATCAGATCATTTAGGAGGTAGAAGATCATTTTAGTCACCCACATACTTTACCTGCAATAGCTAGATGACTTTATGATGTGTTAGATTTGTATAATTTAAAGAACAACATTCAAAATGCAAAGACAGACATTCTATGCTCTCTGCAACTTAGGAAATCTGTTAGCTAATATACTATCTGTTATTCTGCCATGCCTTCATTTATGCTGTTAGTAGCAAACCACAATAATGAAAAGTCATTACATTCTCATTATGGACACCAGTTTTTTTATGACACATAATCTATCTATGCTCATAGAAAAGAAGTTTGTTTCTCTGGAGGACCGTTAAAAGGTTCAGTGTAGAACTTGACAACAGAGTGTTTCCCTGTTCGACAGTTTCAGGTGGAACACTTGGTAAGCAATGAACAATTACCTGTACAAAGAATCCATGAAGGGCCATTGACCATTTATATAAAAAGACCATTTATTTTTCCCAAGAATATAATCTTTTTAAAGTTTAATTAATTCTGATATGAACTACATAAAACAACTATAGTGACAAACCTTTAAGTCAGCATGGGAGTTCAGTACTTCTTAATTATACTGTAGAATATTTTCAAGTTATTTTGTTCTTTTAGGACATGGCTCTTGTTTGTAAGTGGAAAAGTTGGGAGGTTGGCTGAAGTGTCAGGAGGGTGATGTAGTGAGATCAGTAGTAAAGTACCATTTTCAACCATTTTTTTTTTTTTTTTTACAATTCTACCAAGTCACACAAATAAAGACAAACTAAATTTCACATTTGTCTGTAGCACCTCTGATAAGTTTACCATCAAGTGCACGAGAAATTGCTCTTTTAATGAAAGGATTTTATTTCTTTTTTTTTATGTCATTTTTTCTTCAGGCTAGTTTGATATGTTTTGGCACTATGTTTAGTAAAGATGATGACAATTTTCCAAATCATCAGTCAGATTTAGTCATGTGTTTAGAGTAAAGTTCATCAGCCTCCATTTAATTCCAGTCACAGACATGATGTCTTTCCTACTTACACAGTCTCTTTGTGCTTGAGCAACTATGGCCAATGTTATCATATGTTATATATGCAGTACACTCTTGGGTGAAAGTAAGCTGGTATGGTCCGGTACCTGCTTATCACTAAAATATTCAGTGTTGGTCTGTAGTACTTTAGAGGTGGGAGAGCAGCTGCCTGCCAAAACCTGCATTCAAAACCAGTCATATAAGCAATTTCAGCAAGACATTTAATCTTAACTTAATAATGTTATTTCATCTAAAACAACACTTTGTCTACTTAGTAATTGCTTATAAACTGTTCCAAATGGCAATAATCCATGACTGGGTTTTAATCTTTCATTATTGCCATTTAATTTGAACACAAATTTGATTCACATTAATGAATGATGATTCACCTCTTATTTCATGGCCAAGACTAGCTACGTACAAAGCTGCCTAGCTTTTAACACAAGACTGCATCCTGAATCCAGATCTATTCCCAGAACAACAATAACAACAAAAATACACAATGAAAAATAACAATAAATAAATATATAAATACACAAATATCGCTTGACCAAAGTTATCATTGTATACAGGTATGCAGTACATTCATGGGTGAAAGTAAGCTAGTATGAGCTGGTACTGTGTATCACTATTCAGTGGTGGTTTGTAGTACTTAAAGGTGAGAGAGCAGCTGCCTACCAAAACCCACCTCCAATACCAGTCATATAATGTAAGCAAAATCCGATAACATCCATGGGGGAATCCAACCTTTCATTACTGCTAGTTAAGGTGAGCATTTTCTTCCACCAATTTTTCATGGCTAACACATGACAAAGCTGCCTAGCTTTTACCACACATCTGAATCCTGAATCCCACTTTAATCCTCGAACAATGGCACTACTTGTGGCGTGGAACAAGGGAGTCTACACCCTACATTGCGGACTAGCTTTCCACGTAATGCTATTCGGGATTCAACGCCAGAACAGTTAGTTAGATGAGGCAATTCTAAAGTGGAATAAGTGGAAATATAATTATAAACATATTTATATAAATATAAGTGGAGGCTACATAATGCATATTGTAAGAAGGAATTTGAACTACTTTCATTCGTGAGTACTGACAATAGTGAATAGTTCTTACAATGATTCCTATAACCAATGGCAAATAATATACACACCAGGCAGGAAAATGTAAAAAAAAACAATTATGGAAGCAATGCTTGGTAACTTATACCCACAAGCAGGGTCCATGGGTTGTAAAATATTGCAAAAGAGATCCTCATATGTTCAGACACACCTACATAAATGATCAGTCAGTAAAAGATGAGACTTTTTACAGCACTTTATCATAATTAAATAGTAAATTTTACTCAAGTCTATTACTGGTAAACTCTTAATATCTTTGGTAACTTTAGCGGTTAGCACTGTTGCCTTGCACCTCCAGGGTCGAAGTTCGATTCCCACCTCGGGCACTGTGTGCATGGCGTTTGCATGTTCTCCCTGTGCTTAGTGGGTGTCCTCGGACAATCCACAGACATGCAGATTAGATAAGGCTAATCGATGTTCCCAAATTTTCCGTAGTGAATGAGAGGGTCTATGAGTTCCCTGCGATGGATTGGCATTTTGTCTAGGGGTACCCCGTCTCGTCCCCTTAGTCTCCTAGGATACGCTCCAGGCCCCCCTGACCCTGTACACAGGATAAGGTGGTATAGACAATGAGTAAGTGAGTGACCTTGACAGGTATAAATTTTCATAACAGCTGAGCCAGATTAATAAACCTGAGAAAAAAGGCACACAAATTAAACATTCCATATTTAAATTTTAAGCATAAACAAACCATGTATAGAAAAAATAGTGTATAGAAATAGGAGCTTTGTAAAAGGTAAACGTGAACGGAAAATGTGCTAAAGCATACTTGTAATGTTTTATCTAAACTTGTATGTTTAAGCACAGCACCATCATAAGCTTTATGGTATGAAAGCAACTTTCGATATTTGATTTCCTTTCTTTGCCACCCACTACTGGTTTTCATTCCCTGAGCACTCTTTGTTTCCTGGTCCATAAAAGCGGACACCAATGAGTTCCTGCACTAAAGCTAATTTGAAAAAGGCATCATAACACAGCGTGAAAACGTCAAAGGTACATAAAGAAAGATGTGACATTGTTTTTCCTACTCAGGAAATCATAAAGAATGGCATTGCCCTTGAACACCTAAGCACCCATTGTGTGTGTTTGTGCGTACATCCATGTTTCCTCAACGATCCACTCGTAGAATGAACACAAGCTACGTCTGATCTCATTCCCGCTCAATGTAAAGTGCTCCTCTCCTCTCCTATTGCTTTCGTTTCTCATTAATTTCTTCAATTACACCACTGTGTTTCACAACAAATATATTGGCACCTGTCACCTCTTGTCACATGTTGTGTATTAGCTAGCTTTCACACGTCTGAGCAGGAAGCGTGTTGGATAGCAGTCTCTGTGGTAGATGGAGATGTGGTTAATAAATATTATTTGCTGCAATTTTTTCGTGTGGGGGGTCCCTGGTTTCCTTGATTGTTTTTTACAGTTGGATTGGGAATATTGATTTATTTTCTGCGACTACAATAATTGTGTACAAGTGTTGACGGGGAAGCTGTGCACTTGCGTCCTATCAGCTGTGACGCAGTAATTAGATGTAGTAGATTAGGCACAGATTCAGACGGAAAGATTAGCATTTAAAGAGGAAAAGTTTGAGAGTCGAAATGGAGACTAATAGAGAAGTTAATCAGGGAGTAACTTACTTCATTGTCCTGATTACAGCACTGGGTGAGTATGACATTACATGCTTAATTGCCATTTCAACCGAATATTAAAATCACCGCTGCTGCTGCTTCGTACATTGTTTTATTACATCTGTTTTCTTAAACGTAAAGCAAGTTAAGGCCACGGGTTACACCTGCAAATCTGTTAAATCTGTTAAACTGATCATCACATCATCTTTTCTATTATCACATTCTAGTGAAAAAACAAAACTGTCCTGTCTTCCTGTTCCAGCACTGCCATGTGCATGTAGAATTTTAAATGCAATCGTGAACCCAAAGACCTTTTTTTTTTTTTTTTCCGTAATGGAGAAGGGAAGTATTTTAAAGCTCCATATGTATTTTTTGTTTCAAGGCGGAGGATGCATACTTCCTGCCTTTTGATATAAAATGGCCCTTAGGATTCAGAGGAAATGACCACACACACCATTTGAAATACACTTTGAAATAACTATTGTCTGTCTTGGAGAGCATCCAATAGTAAAACGTTTTCTTTTGTTTTTGTAGATAGATGATGAACCTTTTTTTTTTTTTTTTTTTTTTGGCTACAAAGATTTTTTTTTTTTGGAAGAAACATTACAAGCCTTGTTATAAAAAGTAATTTCTAAAGCATGACAAACAATACTCAGGATAATTCTTCACTTAGCTAAGTAGATATTACAAAAACAAAAATAGGTTTAAGACTGAAATTCTCATGAACTGTTTTGTACCAGAGTCTCCATCAGTGGAACTGGACAATATTATTATTATTATTATTATTATTATTATTATTATTATATTATTATTATTATTATTATTATTATATACTATCTGATTCCCTTTTTGTGTCTGATTCCTCTAAAAGTTTCTTTGTCTTGTTATCTCAAAAGACATATTTTAGACAAATCTTGTTTTCTGTCTTATAAATGGATCATATATATATATATTTTTTTTTTAATATTGAGTACAAGCTTTTAATGAAGTGTAAATCCATTAAGTCAACAGTATACCTTTGTCTTTTCCTGTGAACATAACCACCTGAGATGACACCAAGTCAAACATGGAGTTTTCCTTGCCATCTTCACCTCTGGCTTCCTCATCAGGGACAAATACATAGTTCTACTGTAATTGGTGCTTTTGCTCTTTACATTTTGAATTTTTTAAAGCTACTTAACCATTGTTAAAAGTGCTACACAAATACAACTTATCTGAAATAAGTAGAAGTGGAGTCTGCTACAGCTAAGGAAAATGATTTCTGATAGAAGACAAAAGTCAAAGAAATGCTTAGGATATCCTCTTCAGCAGGAGAAACTGTATGTTCAGCAGAACTCCATACAGACGGCATCGGGTTTAAATGTCCCCTTCACTATAACGACGTTATTCAGTGGCACGCCATTCGCTGCCACTGACATTTTCTTTTAAGTCATAAAGACTGGCACAGTCATAAAAGAGCTGAGGGTGACTATTTTCACCATGCCCCATGAATTATACCTCTTATTTAAGATCTCGATTAAATTGTGTCACTTTTTTTTCTCTCCCCCGAACTAATCAATTTTCATGATATAAGTCACATAAAATTCGGAAAAACCTGGCTTCGCTGTCACAGAAAGCCAGCCATAGAAGAAAGACCATGCACGCTTTCCTGCTCTGCCGTTTCCCGTATAGGTCCACAGGAAAATAAAATCTGTGATATGTTTGACTTGGCGTCATTTAGGTGGTTGTGCTCAGAGGAAAAGACAAAGGTATACTGTTGACTTGATGGATTTACACTTCATTAAAAGCTATAGATTCTACTTGTACTCAATATAAAAAAATACGATCCATTTATAAGACAGAAAACAAAAAAGATTTGTCTAAAATAATTAAATCCTACAGTACTACTGTAAAATGATTAACTATTCTAAAATAACCTTTTTCTAATAATATCATTTTTTTTTACATTTTGTCTATTCATAATATGATGTAAATAAATTAGAAAAACAGAAATTTAAAACTTTTATTATTATTATTATTATTATTATTATTATTATTATTATTATTATTATATATTTTTAATGTCATCCATTATAAACTGACTTTTGTAATCATGTCCTCCACTACCCAGGGCACAACCGTGCGGCTCTGAATTAAGGGTCAACCTTTTAATGATGCATATTCACATATGTATTTCATTTGACTATACGAACGTCCATTGCCTAGGAATGGATTAAAGTGAAGCTCTTAAGCCTGTGGAATAAAGAAACTCTTTAATAAGTCTGTTCTGGTAAAAGTTATGACGTCGTCTGATATGATCAACCATGAAGTACATTACAAAGGTAATGCGACTGTAGGAAACCGTTCCTGAGCGGAGTGTATATTTTCATTATCAAAAACATTGAGCCATTTATCTTGAGAAGTCGGAATAATCATTAATGGGCTGAAATTTATGATGCCGGATTCTCCGACTAATGTGAAAGACTCCAGGTGTTACTAATGGCCCTGCGGAAATGTGCCGGGGTTCGGCGCAGCGGCTAAATCGAAGGTAATAGTGGCTCACTTAATCTGCTCAGATGAAGAGCAATTTACCTGACACACTGATTGGATTCTGTAAGAAGTGCTTAATGGTGGACTTAAGGAAGCAGAGTTGAAATGGCAATGAATGGGGTGACTTAAAAGTCATCTGTTTGGATCCAGAAGGGCATGAAAGCTACTTTTTCTGACTTATTCCAAGTGGTACTTGAAACTTGAGGACTCGATAAGTAATATTTCTGGAATATATGTGCAATTTTGTGGCCTTTGAGGTGGTGATCAAAAAGTTATTATTTGTAAATCTCATGACTGCCCATGAGTCAGTGCTGGATTCTCAAACGTGTATGTCGGTTTGGATGAATGCCTCTGCCTGATCATTAAAAACATATTACCAAAATGGAAACACTTTAAAATACAGTTCTTTCAATTAGTGATCAGTGCAGTAAGTGATCAGTAGCTGGGTTAACACCACTATAAAGTGCTGTTGGTGTCCTCATCAGAATCCACCAGTTATCACAAAAACATATCGAAAAACATAATACAATTATATTTTTTAGGCAATTATAAATCTCTTGAAAGGTCGTTTCCCTCATTTAATTCCATATTTCCGTTGGCTGGGTTTGTGTGATTTTGCCACATCCAACATGCTGCTCTGATAACTTCAGTGAGTGTAATACATAGTTAAGTGACACAAACTTTTAATAATTTTCATATGAACAAATTCCCAGAAACATGAAACTATTTGAGTACATGTACAAGTTCTTGAGAATTTCTTTAGTATTTGTACTTTAAGAGCAAAAAACGGCCAGCCAGAAACTGACTGATATAATCCGTGACATTAGGGCAGTCTTTTTGTCTTTTCTTTTTGTCTGAAAAACTGATCTACATTACGTACTTAATTACATAAACTATATGTAAATTATATAAATATATATATATATATATATATATATATATATAATTTATGTAATTAAGTACGTAATGCAGATATATATATTACGTACTTAATTACATAAATTATATATATATATATATATATATATATATATATATATATATATAGGTGGCACAGTGGTGTAATGGTTAGCACTGTCGCCTTGCACCGCCAGTGTCCGGGTTCAATTCTCGTCTCTGTGTGCATGGAGTTTGCATGTTCTCCCCGTGCTTGGTGGGTTTCCTCCGGGTACTCCGGTTTCCTCCCACAGTCCAAAGACATGTAGGTTAGGTTAATTGGCATTCCCAAATTGGCTAGAGTGTGTGTATTTATGTGTGTGTGTTTGCCCTGCGATGGATTGGCACCCTGTCCAGGGTGTACCCTGTCTTGTGCCCTAAGTCTCCTGGGATAGGTTCCACGTCCCCGTGACACTGAATACAGGATTAATCGGTATAGATGATGAGTGAGTGAGTGATTTTAAATACATTAAATATGTACATATACGTATTTCCTAATTTTCATCATATTATGTTTATAGTTGATGATGTCCACCATGTCATACAGAAAAAAAATATTATCATAAATTGCTAACATATCTGATAAGCTGTATACAATCGCCTTCGACAGTCAGTGACTTTGCTATTTGAAAGATCACCGTGTGCTCATTGAACGTTAACTCTAGCACAGGGACTAAAAAAAGTCCACCCTATCATGGGCCACCCTGTCATCAATGCTTCCATGTGCTCATAGTTTTTGCCACATTCGGATCGCTTTTATTATTATCAACAGACTTTTCCCATTAACTAAAATATGTTTTTTTTTTCAGAAGAGGATAATACATCTTTTTGAAAAGGTACTTTTTATCATTTCTATGTGATGAAAATGCATATACTCTACTTTAATGAATTTTTCATTGACAGGGTGGACATATTTTGCAATTTGTTCATACATCATCTGCATGACGTTTATATAAAGTGCTGAAGCTTGACAAACATGTATTACTAACAGCCTATGGTCTACTTAATAAAGTTAACATGAAGTTAAATCTCTGTTTAAATCTCTGTTTAAATCTCTGTTTTCTTTCCCAAAGGCACTTTAACGACCACATTGACCCAACTGTTATCATTGCGTTATCACTAAAATAAACTTATGTAGTACTGCCAAAACTGTAATGACTTGTTATTCATTTCTAATTCATTTTCTTATCTAGATACAGTATTTCAATATAGTAATTAGAGAAGAACTTGCCTGGTAATACTTGGTAATTAATTAAGTTAGTAAGTATTTTGGACCCATATTGTGAAGTGTTGGCTTTTGTCTAATCACTAAATATTTGACCACCGTCCAGTAAATACACTATTCACATTGCATTTGCAGTACGTGACATCTAACCATTAAAATGTATCACAAACAAGTGTATATGACTGGGGCATTTACTGAAGGTAAAAAAACATATAAAAAATAAATCATGCTAGCCGAAACACATTGACTAACTGTAGTGGAGTCGAAGGTGGAGAATGTATTGATTTCAGACCTCTCTGTTACTTTGTTTATGTTAGCTTGCAAGCGTTTGCTTTAATCAATGCGGGTCACCAGCTTTACTGTGGAACTGAAAAGCAGAACAGGATTTATTTACTAGATTATATTGATTATGGTAACCCTCACCTACTTTGATTTACGGATCGTGGCAGATGGCTGGGCTTCACACTTGACTTCCCCTGCACTTGACCAAGCCAGTCAGCACCATTTCTAAGGTCAAAGATCAGAGAGCCGGCATGAACTGAATTTCGCTAGTCAGGAGATTGTTTTAACACCGTAAACACTCGACCTAATTTGAAAAGATTCATGTTGGACAAAGTGGATTGCTGAATTTCTCCAAAGTGAGTAATCAGCATATGAAGACTTCAATTTAACGACACAGATTAATGAGCTTCTGATTTTCAGCCATGCGGACGTCACAGTAGGATGGTGCTAATGCAGTGACAATGTCCTTTAATGAGAGAACACAATTTCATCACAATGAAAGAATAAGAGTTCGGTTGCTTCTAAAAACTTATGATTGTTTCTGAGGTTTGATAAAGAAAAAAAAAAGACATAGAGACTGTAATGGGCTCAATGAAAGTTCACCGATGGTTCATTATTAATTACACCCATACCATTCACCTCTTATACAGTACTTCACATGGCTAGTTACCAAACTACAAGATAACAAGCACAATGCCACTGATGTTGTTATTACCATGAATGTCAAAGCGTTGGAAGCTTCCCTGCTTGAGCACAGAGCAAGTTTTACTACTGTATGAGCATCTTAGTCAAAAGGCAATGTGCATAATGTAGAAAACTGCAAACTCAAAACTTCATTACAAAACGTTGGACGGCAGTAAAGATGCCATTTTAATTACTTTAGATTAAGGAGCAAATTGTACTGGGTGTTTTCTTTGACTTTAATTCCAGTGACATAATGATAGATTGTGGGGCGACGGCATTTGCTTCTCAAGCTTGTAATCCAGTCTTCTCTGCTGAGCGAAAGTCTGGGGGACAATTTTGCAGAACTCGGTTTAGATGAAAGAAGACTCAGAAACACATGGAGGACAGGATCAAACACCCCTGTGCTCTACCTGTGCCTGTGTTTGCACTGACAGAGTATGTATACTGCATCTCATCTAGATTTGAGCTCTTTGTAGAGGCAGAGCCTGCCAATGATGCCACCCTTATTATACTTCAGTGCAGCAACAAACCAGGTTCCACTTCCCTTTCTCTCTCTTTCTCTCTAATCCTCAAAGGCAAGCTGAAGACCAAAGGTAATTTTAGATAAAAAAATAAAAAAATAAAAAAAATAACAATGCTGTGTACCACTGCACACATTGTGTGTGTTCATAATGCATGTGTATGTTCATTCACATGAACCGAATATAAAGGGAATATGCATCATACACATAAGGATACTTCATAATGTGGTTTGGTTTCTCATTGCTGAGATGCTGGTGTACCCTTACGAAAAAGAAGTTAAAAAAGGGGTGGAGATTCACACCTGGCTGAGTAACGACCAAGGCACATCGTTTACACTGAATCACTGATACCAAAAATGCATATGCACCTTCTCTCATCCACCTTGTTTTGCTGAAGGATCTCTGTCCTTAGAGTGGATCTGCAAGCCAGGCTTGGAGGATTTCAGTTCTTTGCGGCGTGTTAAAGACCTGGCCGAGCGTGGCCGGATGCTGAAATAAATGGTCCTAGGGCTTACCTGTCGGGAAGAGTGATTCTGTGCGGCGGACTGTTTCAGCCGCTACACTGACAGGCAGCTATATCGTGTAGAAGTAATAGGGTCAAGCAGCTGGATTGGGATTTTTGTGCACAGTAAGGCCAGAAGGCCTCGGCCCCCTTGCCGCCCGCGATGAATAGCCCAATGGAGTCGCCGCAACCTGTTTATTACGCCGTTTTTCTGCTCGGCTGCAAACCAGTAATGATCGGCGCAGCGCCTGATTGACGGCCCGTGCCCCCCCTCCGCTCTCTCTCCTTCTCTCTCTCTCTCTCTCTGTCGCTCTCAGTCTCGCTTTGCCTTCACCGTAAAAGTGGGCGACGGCGATGGAGAATTGTGCCCGCTGACCCATCACTGTGCCCCCACCAAGGGTTCAATTTACCTCCCCTGACAAGCAAATGATAAGTTACAGCCCCTTCGAACCTTCCACCCCCTCTGCACACCCATACACAGCAAGAAAAAAAAACATGATAGCAGAGCATGCAGGGTTAAACCTGCAGCCTTTAATTAGCAAATGCGTTTTACTTCGCTGAACAAGTTCAAAAAGCTAATGATGTTTGCACACATGCTCTACATGTATAAACAATGCTGATATTTTCAATTAACAGAAAACAAGTGCTTTTGCGTTCACAACAATTCACATTTACAGCTAAGCAATTATTGAACTCAGAGCTGGGGCTATATTTTTACGGACATTCTTTATCAGTCAGCAAATTTCCATGCAAAAACAAGGAACTCCTAACATGCGCCATTTCATAAACCTCAGGGTTAAAGAAAGATCATGCTTCTGTCTCCTACCTTTCCCAGCATGCAAGTTAATGCTGAAACAATATGCTTTTGGACTCATGCACTTGGATTGAATCCCTGCTTTTTTCCATAGCACAATTCTGTAATTAGCCAGTGCTGTTTCACAGCAGATTTTTCAGAGGCTCTCGGAACAGGATGTAGCTGCAGTCCCATGTTTGGCAGAAAGTATGGGAAGCTATAATGGTTCATGGGAACTCGGCAGCGAACAGCATGGAAGCACATCACATTTCCAGATGGACTTCAAATAAAGTGTATTTAAATGCAAGATGTTTTTAAAATAAACCATGACTTACTGGAGGGGTTGATGGGGTCTGGCTATAACTCAAGGTGCACAGTCATTAGGAAAAGAAATCCCACTGCACCAGAGTGTGTGTTGGAACGACATGGTAGAAATCCAAGGTTTTGTCTTACACATTGTGCTCTGCCAGGGATTTAATATTTACCCTGTACTTTCTTGCAAATGAGATTGACAAGTACAGGTCAGGCTGTTTTTATGCTTTAAGGAAGTGCTAAAAGATATTGCAATAGCGAAGTTAATATGTGCTGAACCATAACAGCCACATATGCTTACACATAAAACTTCATCGAATCAACCAGCTGCTCCTGACATTAGTCAATTAGAGAGTCTGGCCATGTAAATGTGACAGTAAAACCATAATGTTTAAGATAAACCATGTGGACTCGGTCACCAGATGTTGAGAAGAGGTGAAATATGGAGTATGCAGAACAGGCTAAAGGCGGTGATATTATTTAAGACTGGCATTCTAATCAGCCCACCCCATTTCATCATGATTCGAGTGTGTGGAGTGTTTCTACTGTATGTTTTCGATAAGCCTTGATAACTAAACATATACAGTATGTATGTATGTGTATATATATATATATATATATATATATATATATATATATATATATATATATATATATACACCTGTATATGTTTAGTTATCAAGGCTTATCTTACAGTAAACCTCCACCTCCATCATATATATATATATATATATATATATATATATATATATATATATATATATATATATATACTGTATGGTGTCATAATATATATATTATTGCATATTTAATGTAGTAGCAGTACTGTAGTAGTAGAGTCATTAATACTGTACGAGTTGTCACTGGAGACTAGGAATAGCACTCAATAGCATTTAAAGTCACATATGACCTGACATATGCAGCTTAGTCCTAGAAGCCTGAAGTATTTATCAGTATTCTACTGTTTGTGGTTATTGAAGACAAATGCCATTTATACATAGACTTGTAGTAAAAAGAGCATAACACCCTTTAAAATGGAATTAAATAATTGGTTGGTGTAACACCTAATATTTACAAGATCTGTACTGCATGACAAATTAAATTATGATGTAAATACAGTATTGAGATTGGGATTAAAGGTATGGCTAGTGTTCATATTTACATCTTAAAACAGAAAAAAAAAATCTAATGTTTTTTTGCTTGTCATTTGCTAAAATGATTCATGAGATTACGTAGTTATTTTTTTTAGATGACTTTCATTTAATAAGCATCGTTACAATCGAGGTTGTGCTGATGTTCTGTATGATCGTGCTTTTATAGTCAGCTATTTAAGGTGCAAGTTAGAATACCTTGTTCCTTTTTTTTCTTTTTAGGTCAGAAATTAAAAGACATTTCTTGAGTCCCACACACACAATAATAACAGTAATGTGGAACATATACGTATGGAGCCAAAACACAGACACAGAAGTTTGGTTCTTGGGCATGTGTCAAAAAATCAAGACAACGTGGATTTATACATGCAAATTTACAAAAGTTCAAAGTGATGAAAGGGAGTTATAGGAGTTCTAGGGCATGGGACACACACCCTGGACAGGGCACGCATGCCCACAACACAGGCTCACTCAATATGGGAATGCCAGTTACACTAACCTGCATGTCTTTGGGTTAAGGGCACAAAGCACATCGAGAACATGAAAACCCCATGCAAACTCCACAGACCCAGAGACAGGAATCGAACCCAGCCCCTGGAGGTGCAAGGCGACAAAGCTAACCAATAAGCCACTGTGCCACCAAGACTCATTCTATTAAGGAGTTGTTGTTTTTTTTTAGTAATGACTGTGACTATGTGGTAATGACTATATTATAATAAGCACTTAATGCCAATAATGCCCCAAAATACATGTAGAGTTTCATTGATTATAAAGGTATACATTCAAAGTCATGTGTTTTATCCCGAATAAGAAAAATGCATTTTGTTTTTAAATTATGATATATGGGAGAAGTACAGACATGGGGATTATACGGTATTGAATCTATCATCACTCTCAAATTAGGGGGAACTAAACTGCACCATATTGTCCTTTGTAATTAGAATGTATTTAATCATGATGTAACACAATTAATTAGATTAATTACATTTAGACTAGTAAACTACATTACCACCTTTCTAAATAACAGATACAGTGTAAAGATTCGAAATGTCTACAGTTGAACGGATCGACCCAAGCAACAAAAGAATTGTTCGATGTACTACCATGAAAAGTAAAAGTGCAATGTTAACTAAACTGTGATTTTCCAGGGGTCTGAAAGCAGGATTTGAAATAGGATGCGAACAGATGTCTGCTGTGTACATAACAGGAAACACCCAGAGAGCTCCTGATGTTACTTATGATGGAATTGGTTTCACTAAGAAATCCTTGTTGTGTTTGTTCTATCACTGCTGAGAGGGAAGGTGAATGAGAATGTGCAGGAGAGAGAGAGAGAGAGAGAGAGAGAGAGAGAGAGAGAGAGAGAAACAGGGCACTGAGGCCAATGCAAATGCCTTTAAGATTTCCATGCCTGGCTGCATTCATTTCCTTCTAATTCGCCGCAAATATTTCCACGCATCCATCACCACAACAGGTGAATGCTCTCACCCTGTTGCAAAGCGCTGTCACACGCTGCCAAATCCAGGTTGTTTACCTTCTCAGTGTGAGGGTAACATTGTAAAGATAAGTTAGCGTATCCATGTTCTGTGTTCCACCGTTCTCTAATACCTACAAAATAACCCCGTGGGGTATACTGTGGCACAAAGTTGTTTTGCGTGTACAAAAGCAAAGCTGTCCCCGAGGGCTCGGTGCCGTGGCGGCGTCTGTCTCACGCCTCGCGGGACACACTCCCAATCATCAGGGGTCTCCTGCTCGACAGCCAATCACATACACGCCATTAGTAAACTACACCTCCCTGTTCCTACCTATCTGTCAGTCTCTCACTCTCTCTTATCTCTTTGCTCTTTCTGCTGTCCTTCACACTCTCTTTTGCTCTCTCTTTCTCTCTCATCTTTACTCGCATCTCCTCTTGCCCCCTCCAACCCTCCTGTTTCTTTCTTTTTTTTCTTCTTTTTTTTTTTACCATTAACTGAAAGACCGAGAGTTGAAAACACTGGATTGTTAGTATTATTTGTTCTTTATAGACACCCTGGTAGCAAGTTACAGCTCACATAAAGCATTTCCTGGATGCTTGGAAAGTCCTCCAGTGTGAGTGTCAAAGGTTACTTGATAACATAAATATCAGATTTTTAGATTGTTTTCTTCAAGAGGGGGAAAAAAAAAACGGATATATTAAACTTATATATATATACAGTACACTCACTCACTCACTCACTCACTCACTCATCATCTATATCGCTTCATCCTACACTCCGTATATCCAGGTGCCTGGAGCCTGGAGACTAAGGACATGAGGCTGGGTACATCCTGGACGGGGTGCAGGGCACACATACACACATACACACTCTCACACTACGGGCAATTTGGAAATAACAGTTAGCTTAATCTGCATGTTTTTGGACTGTGGAAAGAAACCGAGAACAGGGAGAACATGCAAACTCCATGCACAAAGGTGGGGGTGCAATTCGACAGTGTTAACCACTAAGACACCGTGCCTTAAACTTACATAGTACTTATATAAATAAGACCATGTTTTATGTACATTCCACAAAACAGCATGTAACTATTTATTGAAAATGTATTATATGCTGCATTTTTTTTTTAATTAGACAGTATATACCACTATCAAATGGGCATAAGAGGAATAAAACATGCTGCTCTGCTGTATGAAAAGCTTTGGTAAAGTTTGCAGACCATTCTGGGTGGGATTAAAGTAAATGGTATTATTTTCCATCTTCTTTTTTCCAGCATGAGTTAAGCCCACAGCAATACTTTCTCTCTCTCTCTCTCTCTCTCTCTCTCTCTCTCTCTCTCTCTCTCTCTCTCTCGCGCAGTATGGTGGGCCTACCCGTGGGCTTAACCCCCCACTTCATCACCCTCTTTGGCAGATCGCTACGAGGGGTTATTAATAATTTTGTCTGTGTGCTACAGATGTTGCACAAATGAACAAGGCTTTTCTGGGGTCTCACAACACCGGGGCGCCTCAGGTGCTGAGCGCAGACCCAAATCTGTCTCTCTCCTCCTACCTCATCTCTCCATCAGCAAACGAAAAAGTGTGGAAGGAAGAGAGGAGAGGGTCTGAGCTCACGTGCGCACCTCTATTCTACAGAGATGCAGAAAGACTTGTGTAGCTGAGTGATGACATTATGCAGCCTGGTCTTAGGAGAACGACGTATACATGATAAGATACATTTTAAAGAGTTTGAAAAAGTTGAAATCGGTTGACATTATGTACATTTACTGTCCTCCCCACCCTTGCACTATGTTCAAGGGTTCCGTCAGAATTTGTACTATGTAGAAGAAAAGGAAACAAACTACACACTATATGATCATGTGATTATGATGCACTTCATGATCAGTGCATGAACTTAAAACTATCTAAGTTGGTAAATAATTGCTAAAAATGGGGGGAGGTGGGGTGTAAATAAATAAATATTTTATTTTCCACATGGTTAGAGTTCATGCTCAAGTCTCACCCGTCCTCAGTGGATAATCTCACATCTCACTTAGATAGTGTAGATTTTTCACTTTCTGAATTCTGAAGGTGTAAACATAAAACTTGCATTCATCTCATGCCTTTTCTTCACCATATATCATCCTTAGCAAGACATTTAGTTCTGTTTGACCTTTCTTACTATACCTGCGTGGTGTAATTATTTATATTCTCGCTTCCATCCAAAATACTTATGAGTCTGGTTTCTGCCTCATTTGGAGTTTTTCCCTCCCACTGCTGCCTCTGGCTTGTTAATTAGTGATCCACATCTGAATACATCGGGATTTCTGTAAAGCTGCTTTTTGAAAATGTTTTGCAAATGTTTTTCGTGAAGATTGCTTTCCTAATTTCTTAATTGCAGCATGTGGTGAGTAGAGGCAGGGTGCGATTGAGAGTGTGTAAACTTACTGTCTGTGTTATTTGGGTGAATCCCAAAATCAAATCAATACTGTACCTGTAGCAGGGATGCTAACGCCGGCAGGACGTTTCAGATAAGGGTAATCGACACAGCCTGACTAAAAGCAAGGCTGCCATTATAAATGACAAAATAATAATAATAATAATAATAATTTTATTATTATTATCATCATCATCATCATCATCATCATCATAAATTGTTTCTTTCTAGATTACTGAGGTTAAGGTCAGGGTTGGAATTATTTGATGTAATAATTATACCAATGGATTGTCTTCAGAGGAATAGGAAGTGTGTGAATGTGTGTGTGCGTGGCTCATGAGTGCAGCCGAGGCCTATCCAGTGTACTCTCACAAGGGTGCTTCCGCTTGGATTTTGACCATTATTAAACAATTTCTTACAACCTGGAAGGACAGTGGTGGGCCATCAGCTTTGCAAAGAACTGTGGTCAGAAAAATCATGAATGACGGTGATCTGAGATTACTTAAATCCTTGGTGAAGTTGCATCATTAAAAAAATGCACATAGAACTCAAAGTTATGTTCAATAGTGAAAGTAGGAACATTTGCACAAACACGATGAGGCAAGAACTCACAGAATTGAGATTAAATATCCACTAGTTAGTGACACTAATCAGAAAAGAAAAAAAAAATCAGGTTGCATGGATCCTAATATTGTGCTTTTGGAGCAGTGGAAAAAGGTCATGTGGTCTGATGAGTTCAGATTGACCCTGTTCCAGAGTGATGTGTGCATCAGGGTAAGAAGGGAGACACATGAAGCGATGCACCCCTCATGCATTGTGCCCACTGTGTAATCTGGGGTTGCTCCAGTTGGTGAGGTTCAGACGCAGCAACGTGATGTGGCAATAAAATGACATCGGCTGATGACCTGAATGTACCGAATGACTAGGAGATACCATCTATAGATTTTTTTTTCTTCCCAGATGGCACGGGCATGTTCCAGGCCACGAACTGCGGGAAAGCGTTTCATGAGGAATCATTTTAACATGTGCAATTTTATTTATTTATTCATTTTGGCCAGGCAATGTATAATCAAAGTTCAAAACATACAAGATTGGAAAAGCAGAGCAAACTAGGAAACCATGAATGAGATTTAAGAGATTTAAGAGATTTAAGAGATACGAGATGCAACGTGCCAAAATAAAAGGGAATAACAAAACAGGTGAGCACTTTTGGGTGACAAGCATGCATTGCCAAGGAACTCATAACACAAAAATGACAAACTGTGACATTGATAAACTGATGCAGTATTTTACTGTTTCATGTTGTGTCTTTGATCTTCTGATGTAATAACACACACCTGACACTTCACGATCACTTTCCAAATTTTTGCAACAGTTTCCACACGTAATGTTTCACACATATAAAAACACATTCACTTAACTTCCTAAGAAGTTTGAGCGTGACTAGAGAATAGTGTGTAGCACTTATCCATCTGCATAGACATGGCAGGCACAGATAAAGAGATGAAATAAAGCATGTGTGTTCCGAATGGTGGATGTGTGTGAGAGAGGGAGAAAGGGCAGCGATGAAAAAAAAAAATAAAAATCAGGGAAAGACATAAAGTATGATTTTTCCATGAAATGTGTGTGTGTGTGTGTGTGTGTGTGTGTGTGTGTGTGTGTGTGTGTGTGTGTTAACACTGAGAGAACTTGGCTCAGCTGAGGAACACATGAGTGACGGTGTCTATCCACAGCCTCATGTTTCACAGTGACCTCCACTTCCTGTGGTGAGCGCACAGGCCCGCGGTGAGTGGCAGCTCTGGTGAAATTCTCTTCCTTAAATGCCGGAGTTATGAAGAGGTGCTGCCGTGTTAAACATCTGTTCCATCCATTACCGCAGCCGAGAGAGCGAGAAAGAGGGAGAGAAAAAGAGACGTCGATAAATCTCAGGCCTCTGGTGGGGAGACATTTTCCAAAGCTCTCGTCCTGCACTGTTTTCTATCTCTCATTGCTTCCCTTCTTCATCATCGAGGGCAGGTTGTAGAAAACACGCCGTTAATGACAGGCCTGAGAATAACAAATTCAGTTTTATGCACTTGGTGCAGCAGCTGAATGAGAATATAGCATCTCAATCTGGAAGAGTGGATGTGAACCTTTCTAAGATCTGTGATGCAGAATTAACCCTTTACATCCAAATGACATAATAATAATAATAATAATAATAATAATAATAATAATAATAATAATAATAGAGATGGCAATGCTTTAAAAGTTCAAGTATGCGACACTATGATAAGTCAGACAGGCCTGCTAAAAGACACAAGGTCAAAAACTTGTTACATATTTCATAATAACTAGATTATTCATTTACCAAAGCGCATTCATTTTCTCCTGCATAATGACACACCCAATCCAAAATGGAGCCTGCACTTTCTAACTTCTAAAAAATTCACATATTTGCATCAATTTTTAAGAAGGGGTTTATATCTAATGAATTTAGATTTAATTTGGCATGGCATAAAATCCATTTGTACCGCTTTTAATTAAGAATGCAATCCATGCAATTAGAATTATGAGCAGAGCCTTCATCAGGAGGTCCTGAGAGGACCCCAGTCGGAAAAATTATGTTAATGCTTTACACTGAAAACACTTTGCATGGAGCAGATTTTTCTCCCCCTCTTCTCCAGTCGAGAGGAAGGCCCTCTACAAAGGCTTGTTCTTAAGCCGCTTTTCAGGAGCATGTTTATTCTTTTGTTTGCAGGAGATTGTGCGAAGGAGCGTATGCCAGCTGTGTTTATGGATGCAGCATTGGTGAGTGACGATAATGCGACGGCTTTAAGTGTTGCTCGACAAAATGCAGCAATCTGCAGCGCGACGTGGTGCTGTTTATAAATCACTAAACAGCTTGTCAAGACAGTGGATTTTTACATTAAGCCGGTTTGATGAGAAATAAATCTTTAAAAAGAGGGAAAGAAAAATGACGGTGCAGTTTATATCATTATGACCCTGCTCATTTGTTGTGCTATTTATAGCAAGATTTGGCTTTCAGATTTACTCGGGGGTTTCTGATACAAATGCTTGAATAAGCAAAGTGTGTGTGTATGTGTGTGTGTGTGTGTGTGTGTGTGTGTGTGTGCGCGCGCGCAAGAAAGATGCTGTGTTCAGCTTCCACCAGTGGCCAACTTAACCCTATTCATGACCTCTAAATGATTTCCATGGAAATGGAAAATAAACAGAACGGCATTCATAACAAATGTGGCTAGTGCTTCGTGTTGTTATTCAAAAAGAAATAATTGTTCGGGGCCTGGGAATCATTGTCACGCTTTACGTGAATCCGTGGGATCAATCCTCCATGTTTGTTGTATTCAGAAAGTCAAACCAGGAAATGTGATGAAATTGCTCATGAATGGCATAAAATCAATTGACATTTACTAAAGATGTCAAGTGCAGTACGGATATCCGCAGTAAAACATTTAAACGGTGCAAACGTCATAAAGAAGGCCGTACATCCGTGAATGACAATCCCGGCCGAGGTGGCTCGGAGCCTGCTGCGGTCATTACCATGAACATTCAGTGAGTGGAACGCCTGATCCTTGAAAACTGATGGATGACTTGTCACCAACTTGTGGAAGAGACACATCTGTCTGTGGGACCTGTACACAATCACTCAGCAACACCACTTGCACGTTACAGGAACTTGGCTGGGAGTTATATTGCCACATCCCCCGTACAGTCCTGACCTCGCTCCAAGCCATTCCCACATGTTTGGGCCATTATAGGAGTCCCAGTATTTCAGATGTGAACCAGGCAGTCCAATTATGTCTCCAGCATACTGAGAAAAGCTTCTAACTTGATGGTATCCGAGCACTAGTGAAACACTGGGATAAGTGCTTTAGTGTAGCAGAGGGTTATATAGCAAGATAATTAAGTAAATAAATCTACTCTAATAAATGTGTTCTGGCTTGGCATGAACACCCCTCATATAATGACATACTGTATAATGATCATATATTTTGACATTTTTCTAAATCCATTTTTTCCTTTTTATAATTACTTATAGAAATATTTGACCTTTTAGCAATGATAATAATTAAAATCTGTTAACAAAATGCATTAAAAGTAAAATTTGCAAAACAGTATATTACCAATACTAAAGAAAATTGCTATTAATATCCTATGATAAAAGAAAAATTCCATTTATATTGCATGTTTAATGTGGCAGGCAGACATACGCTTTTATTAATAATGTTTATGCTAAATAGGTAGTTATATTCTTGGGATGCCCTATTGCGTGTGCTATGCTGGTGGGAAAATACTGTAGTTCGGAAATCAGTGCAGCAGAGTAGGATGTCACAAAGGGCTACTAGACATTCAGAAAGTGCTGCGTCTGATACCATATGCTAAGAAGTGTGGATGGAACATTCATAAGAGGTTGTAGGAGCACACCTAGTGCTGATGAGGCACTTTCCTCTACCCTGCTAAGCTCATCTTCACCATGGACTAATCCTCTCAGTATGACAACAGACCATTTTTCCCTCCATTTCGCCACTGCTCTGTAGGTGGCTTCCAACTTTTGAGTCATTGCATTAATGGGAATGGCATCTGGATCCCCCTTCTGGTTCTGGCTCACTTTCAACCGCCGCACTAAACTAACACATGAAAAGTAATTCTATTTCCATTAGCGTAAGCTTCAGTAACACACATGCGGAGATTTGAGACCACAGTGCGCTTCCCTTAAACATACACTGTGGTGCCTTTTTCATTCCGTCTCCAAAGCTGATTGAATTAACATGCTATAGTTTTAATAAATTATTGATGTAATGTAAGATTTTGACTGGTAAAGATGCTTTGTGACAATGTCTAATATTAGTAGCATTATACAAATGAAATGTATTTTATTTGCAGGACACGAGTGTATTTTTATCCAGTCACTTGGTGCAAAAGCTGTGATCATCTCTAAGGCCTAATTTATAGTAATAACTCACAACAGGGCAACGTGTTTACCGCGTCCAAAGAGACTGCATTGTTTCTATAAAATGAATAACATTAAAGGTTCTGCATACAGTATAGTAATAGCTTGTTTAATAAACATGTCTAGTTGTATATTTGATTCGATGCAGAGAATTGATCTGAACCTATCTGTTTGGTCCCTGGAGGTTTCCATGGTAAAATATTCATCAAAAGGATCTCAGATGACATCATGGAGAAAACCCCAGGGTAACATTAGGAAGACATTAAGGATGACCTACCTTAGGCATAAAACACAATAATCCACATGATTCGCCTTCGCATTCAGTGAAGAGAATGATATGTATTAGGGATGTAGAACAGTGACAGTATCAGATTCTGTATCTGTTTATATAGTACATAATGCTCCAGATACAAGTGAAAATATTAGAAAACGAATTATGGAGCATTTCTTTTGCCTTTTTAAATTCATCTTTTTTATTATTATTTTGTCGTCATACTGTATATGAATCTGATATGATATATATAAAAATTGGTTATTTTTATTTCCCAATATATACAGCATAATAAATAGAAGGCTAAGTTACTACTATTACTGTGATCAGACAGTGCTACGACTGAATGAAAGAACAATGTAAATGCATTCTACAATATTTATTATTGTTTTTTTTTTTTTTTTACTTTTTTCTTTCCTGCAATCTTCAAACTTACCTGACTTTTTTGTTGAATCCCTCACTGATGCACTGTTCCAATGGTGACCTCCTTCTAAACTTCAGACATGGTCTTCACGGTCAAGTGTTCGATTTCCACCTCTGGTCTGTGTGTGGGGAGTTTGCATGTTCTCCCTGTGCTTGGTGGGTTTCCTCCGGGTTCTACGGTTTCCTCCCACAATAAAAAAACATGCAGATTAGGCTAACTGGCATTCCCAAATTTCCTGTAATGTGCATGTGTGTGTGTGCCCTATGTGGGGTTGGCACCCTGTCCTGGGTGTACCCCAGTTTGTGCCCAAAGCCTCCTGGGACAAGTGGTCTAGAAGTTGAATAACTGAATGGATACCTATCTATAATAAAAATGTTAGATAGATAGATAGATAGATAGATAGATAGATAGATAGATAGATAGATAGATAGATAGATAGATAGATAGATAGATAGATAGATGAAAGCTTAAAGTAGAGCAAACGCTTAGACTGACATTCTCTGACTTCAAGGTACTTGTGTATGCATTGAATACAAGACCGTTTACTCATTCACTCATCATCTATACCGCTTTATCCTGCATTCAGGGTCACAGGGTCTGAAGCCTATCCCATGATGTTTAGGGCACAAGGCAGGGTACACCCAGGACAGGGTGCCAATCCATCGCAGGGCAACAAGACCATTTAACATTTCTTAATGTTTCACAACTGATTTTTCAATAAAATATCTGTGGATCCTTTTACGTTGGAGGAAGGCAGCTAATTAAGTACAAATAAAAATAGACTTTTGATTTGGTTAGGTCTGCTACTATTTGATCTCATACTGTTAGTTTTTGATGCCATTTTGAATCTAAAATTATGAGCAAATCTTAAATTTCAAGTGAGGGAAAAAAATTTCTATGGTTCCAGAAGTTAGGCCACCCTTAATCACTTAATCACTTACTAAGTTTTAATTGTGGCAGATGGTCCTGTCCGCTTTTTTGTTATTCCTTAAAAAAAGATAATTATAATAATAAGTGTATAACCAGATAATAATGTTTTCTATAGCTTAGTGTTTTTGAAAATCAAAGAAAAAAAAGTCTGCACAGATCAATTCAATGAGCATGACGTCAATAATCTGTTGGTGTTCCCTAACAAGGTTGTTAGGTTTGACCTCCATTGATAGCCATGATGCATAATTCTGATCTTAAAATCCCACACCCTGCTTCCATATGATAAATGTCAACGAGAGGATTATGGAAGGAGGTTGGGGTGGTGGTGGTATGAGCCTACGTCTGTTCGGGAAGGCCATCACAAACACTGTCCCCACGAGAGTGATAATACTTTACAGACAAATGTAAAAGATTTACTGTGCATGAACATCCAGCACCATTTCTCTGCACTTCTCATTTGGAGCCAATTGACACGTTTTGAATTCATTTTGCACTAATGAAAAGCTTTTGCTAGCTGTTACTTTATGAAATGACCTCACAATTTATTTTACTACCCTGTGCAATCATGTGTGTGTGTGTGTGTGTGTGTGTGTGTGTGTGTGTGTGTGTGTGTGTGTGTGTGTGTGTGTGTGTGTGTGTGTGTCTGTGTGTCTGTGTGTGTTTGTCGTGTGTGTGTGTGTGTGTGTGTGTGTGTGTGTGTGTGTGTGTGTGTGTGTGTGTGTGTGTGTGTGTGTGTGTGTGTGTGTGTGTGTGTGTGTGTGTGTGTGTGTATTCTCGGGGTGTTTTAAAATGACTGTGGTGGCATTGCCACTTGGGAGACACAGTCCCATATTGATTGTGGACTGGACAAATAGTTCATTTTATCAAGCCTGACTATCCTCATCCCTCTACATGCTAAATAATGAATAACCCCATCCGTCATTGCTTCAAGGTATTTATTGCTGCTGTCCCTTAGCCTACATAAACCTGCCCAAGCTTTGGATTCGGCTTGCCAGGAAAATTGCAGCTAGTGTCCCATGAAGATTAGTACTTAGAGGTAGCATGACGTCCAGTAAAGACGCTTAGTCATCGATTTGTGTGACGTTCCGTCTCAGGTCCCTAGAGTTCCCAAGTTATTTTAGACTGTTTATTGTTGTGTACGGTGGTTATTTAGTATAAAACTTTAATAAACCATTTACATCTAAATTGAACCAAATGAAAGTGAGCTATCTTTGCTGTCCTCCTACATCACGAATGACTTATTTGATGTATTTTGTTTTATGTACAGATTTCCAGAATCGACGTGTTTCCATTCATGTGGCACTACAGTACAATGCGCTAGCAGAATTATTATTACTTCCTATTTAAATTTAATGGAACTGGAAAAATAACATGGACCATGGACCTGTGCTAGTGAGCTAAATTATTTCACTGACCGATGCATTAGTTAACATAAGACCTTAAAACAAATCGGCTTCGGCTTGAATATTTAATAGATAGGACACTTTTCTGAAGATGTGTTCTTTGGATGTTTTAAAAGATACCCCACCACAACCCCCCACCCCCCAACACCACCACCACCACCATCTCCATCAGTGCCATATGCGCCTCATTTCCCCTCCCCTCTTACTCCATTAAAATGGCTAAATTATAGATGTCTTCAGGATTCTGAGCATGACCATGAGCATGAGTGAGTTAAAATGGCACTGCATACATTAGAGAGTGAGAGAAGAAAAAATTAATGATGGTGTTTGCTGGTACCATTTTTGATATACGGGTGTTTCTGGGTTATCCTCATCTCTTTTCTTTAAACTTAATCCCCATCAGTGCAAAGAATGACAAAATAATATTGCCAAATGCTCAGCACTGGTGGAGATACCTTGGGTAAATAACTATACATGATCCAAGAGCCTAGTAACGCTGTCGTTTTTAACATTGAAGTTTGATATGTGAGTGCTTATATTTTATGCATTAAGAGTCTCAAGGGAAAAACAGCATCACTTGTAAAACAAAGGAAGGTCTTGTAAACTTGCCTGAGAACAAGCAGAATTATGTTCGGTCCCATCTCAGTGATTTGTAAAAAATTCCAGTTTATAACTGACTACCATTATGTGTAAAACATACGTGTCTGTGCATGTGTGTGTGTGTGTGGTGTGTGAAGATGTGACCAGGAGTGATCCTCCAGCTTCAGAAACTTTTCTCAGTTGTGTTGAATAATACTGCTTATATATATATATATATATATATATATATATATATATATATATATATATATATATATATATATATATGTACACAGAGGTGGAAAGTAACGAATTACATTTACTCGCATTTACTCGCGTTACTGTAATTGAGTTGTTGTTTTTTTTGTATACTTCTACTTTTTAAACTTAAAGTAGTTTTTAAAATCAGTAATTTTACTTTTACTTAAGAATGTTTTGTTTGACGTATTGTGATTCGCTACATTTTAAATCATATGCTACTGAGTAAAACAAATGAATGAAAATGCAAAACATATTCTGCTTTGTTTAAATGCTGCGTTGCGCTCGCGTGTGTGTCTCGTGTCCTGGTCGCGCGCCGCTCCAGACTCCACTCCAGGTTTTCTGACTGTTTCCCCACATCGGCGTCTACCTGACCTTCCACGCGGTCGCTTCCGCGCTGAGAGTGACGTCATCAACCAGCGCCACCATATATAAACCGGAGAGAGACGCGCGAAAGAGGAAAGAGATTGTGATTTTGGCGTTTTGATATTTGGTTGTGTATCCTGGTTTTGACTTTTTCCCTCCCATTGACTTTGATTATTGCTTTGCCCCTTTGGTACTTCAATGTCTGTTTGTATTCCCCCCTTTTTCTACATTCATTGTAAAGTGTCCTTGAGCTCTGGAAAGGTGCTATATATACATATACAATTTTTATTTATATAAGTTTACATGTTTCCTCTGGATCCTCCGGCCTAGTCTAAAAACATTCAGATTAGGCTCACTGGTGTGGCTCTGTTGTGTGACACCCTGTTATTGATTTGCATACATGTTTGTACCATGCCTCGTGCCCAAATTCTCCTGTGAGTCCCCTGTACATGATAAGAGGTATAGAAGATGAATGAATGAACATATATAATTTGATTACCAATATTTATTTTTGTTCAACTTAATTTACTATGTTTACAAATATATTGCTCTTGATTTAAATATGTTTATGAATTAAACACATACTGTACATACAGTCAAATTCCATTAAAAGAGTTCTATACAGTAGGTTTATGTACAAATTAAGTTAATATGCAAAGGGAAAAATTAAACACTGCTATATATCAATGAAAGTGTAGGTATGTCTCAAAATGTTATCTCACCGTTTGATATAAATTAAGGAAAATAATGATGCACACAGTATCATGAACAAGACCAAACAATATGGAATTAGTGTAAACTGGAAGCTGGGATTTCTTCCTCTTTTTTTTTCTTTTCTTTTTTTTTTTGTAGTGTAATAATGGCAGCTGAACATGGCCAGGCATTTCTATGATGCTGGAAATGGCACAGAATGAACCCAGACTTAGCCAAGGGAATTGGAAAGCAGGAGCAAGCTGGCGAGTCCACATCTTTCCTCCACTTTGCAGAGTTTGTGTTGAAACGAGCCGAGGAAGTGAGCATGTGAAAGTGGAGTCTATTAATTCTGGGCCAGAAGAAGTCAAGAGTGGAAGGTTTGCCACTGCTTACCAACTCTCTCTCTCTCTCTCTCTCTCTCTCTCTCTCTCTTCTCACTCACACACACACACACACACACACACACACTCTCTCTCTCTCTCTCTCTCTCTCTCTCTCTCTCTTTCTCACTCACACACACACACACACACTCTCTCTCTCTCTCTCTCTCTCTCTCTCTCTCTCTCTCTCTCCCTCTCTGCCACCAGAATCTCAAAATTCAGCAGGGCATCCATAACCCCTCAGCTGGCCATTGGATAGCGAGTGAAAGTGTACACTATGTGTGTCTTATTATGTGTATGGATAGGGGCAAGTAAACAAGCATTCCCCCCTTCCCCTTCTCTTGGGACCCTTGCCATATAATCTCCGAATTAATTCTATTTGGAAGAGTTAAAATAAGAAAGGTTAGGTTGTCGGTGTAAGGGAGCTTCACTTCTTTGCTAATGAACACATACCTTGCCTTTCTCGCTGTGTCCTTGGACTGTCATCTCCAACCTTTTGAAGCTGTATCTGATTATCCAGGCAGCAATTAATCATAATTAAGCCAGACTTGCAGTCTTGGAGCAGTGGAGGGAAGGTAGCTATGGACCTGGCATGCCTTCTGATCAGCTCCTGGCATGCTTCTTTTTTTTTTTTTTTTTTTGTACCTACCTCAACCACCTCTGTTTGAACACCTCTAGTAGGTAGGGGTAGCAGGTGAAGGTGATGAGGTTGTTTGGACAGGTCTGCAGTATCTCTGTATCCTCTCACCATCGCTTTGTATGCCATTTTGTACCGAGTAAAATCTTGACTCACTCATCTTGACTCACACTTGAAATAAGTGTAGCTCATTTTCAGCTCTGCATGAGTTTATCTTGTATGTTGCATCACTACATAAGTGCTTGGATCCCCTTTGTTTTTAAACAGGAAATGCACCAAAAATCACACGAAGCTCTGCCAAGTAATATGAACATAATAAGTTTGCTGATGACTGAAGTTTGTTTTATGATTCCACTTTATGTATTGCATTTGGGTTTCATGCTGTGTAAATAGAGGTCTAAATTGCTGAGGATTGTTTACAGTTATGAAATATTATGTAGATCATAACAGACTGGAGCATTCAGCCAAGCCAAACGGTGCATAATCTCGCAGCCAAGATATGATAGTTAAATATTATAGCATGTAATACATCGCTGCAGAAGCCACGAGGTTAAGATGCGTGTATCTGCGCTCTTCCTTTTTTTTTTTTTTTTCCAAGTTCTCTCATGTGATTTCCAGATGGTTTGTGTTTTTCTGGTCAAAAGGTTTCGGAGTAGAGGTCTGGCTGCCTGGCCCTTTGCTAATATATTTTTCTTTCCTTTTCGCAGGCAGTTTATTATTAGAATGTGCTTTCATTGCATCAGTAGGATGGAGAGTGATGTTTTTGCATGCATGTATGTGCATGCATGTGTGTTGTTGAAGATGGAGCAGAGATTAATGTATGGGTCAGCTGTATCTGTGGTCCCTCTAGGCTGAGACTGAAACCCTGCCAGACCCTGACAGAGGTCAGTTGGGCTGTTATCCTTCTATGTTTTCTCTTTTATTCTTTCCACCTCCAGCAACCAAACCATCACACTATTCCAATTGCATTATTTTCCGAATAGTGCCCATTCAGCCTCCACTTGATTGGGATCATGTGCAATGTTAAGATCTGCTCTTGAATGAAACGCATGTAGTTTATACTGTAGAGAGGGTTGTGCATGTACTGTATGCATGCCTGCATATGTTTTCTTTTTTAACCAGGCCATTTAAAGATTTTGTCAACTTTGTCAGCTGTCATCTGTACAGCGTGCGTAATCACTCGTTTTGATGATGATGAGATGTGGCAGGTGCATCATGGGCAATTTAAAAGCAGATTTCTGTTTAGGCTTCTGTTTGTTTTGCCCTATGATGTATGTATGTATGTATGTATGTATGTATGTATGTATGTATTGATTTATTTATTTATTTATTTTAACTTTTCCGCTGGTTTTTATTTCAACAAGTTAGCCAAAATATTCTTTTGATAATAGGCTAAATAAAATACTTAATATACTATAATGTTGGCTGATTTGTCTTTTTTTACCATCATTTGCTATCTTTTTTTTTTTTTTTTTTTTTTACAGAAAATTCCAGATTTTTGTTTTCTCCAGAACACATATAGTTAACAGAACACACATATTTACATTTACATTTGGCAGATACCCTTATCCAGAGCGACTTACATTTGATCTCATTATACTTCTGAGTAGTTGAGGGCTAAGGGCCTTGCTCAAGGGCCCCACACTGGCAACTCGGTGGTGCTGGGGTTTAAACCTTAAACCTTCCGGTCAGTAGTTTAATGCCTTATCCACCGTGCTACCCCTGGCTATAGATATATAATATGCGCTATATCTATGTACTAGGTGTTACCTGTACCTAATCTGCCATGTTTCATGTCCTATGGTTTAGATGACGGGTTATTCTTAGCACAGTACCGACAGTGACATGGTAGTGAGTCCACAGAAGCATTTGTACATTTTAACCACAATGTACCCTTATTCACCATTATTACACACATTTCTACTGTAATGTAGGTGTCAAGTAAAGACAATAACCTCTGGGCTGAAACTAGCTTGATTTTGGAACCTGATTGTGGGGGGATGTGTCCATTCACCTACTTCCTAAGAGCATTAGTGAAGTACTGATATCATATAGGAAGGCCTAGTGTTCAGAGATTTGAGTTCAGGGCTTTCTGCAGCGCAAGACACTAAAGTACTTCCAGTCCAACCATGAAAACCACCTGTGAGTGTGATGGTCAGGTGTAGACAGCCTTTAGGCCATATATTGCATGAAGGTCCCTTTCCGTTCATGTTAATGGGTGCGGTAGAGAAGGGGTAGAAATATTAGGTCTAGCAATGGAAGACGAGCTGCAGTAAACATGACATCATGGTTGATTTATTCATTTGTTTATTTTTTTTACATGTACATAAGCAGGTAAATAACCTAATGATCCAATTTGCTCTATTATTTATTGAGCAGAAGTGATTAAAGCCAAATTAACAGCAGGTTGTAAGTGTTACAGACTAATGAGGTTAATCAGACTTACAATTGTACTAGGGTCAATATTTAGATAGCACCGATGCTGATTCACAAGGTTACTTATTATTAGTGCAAAAGGTCCTTGTTTTATGATTTCATTTATGTATCGCATTTGAGCGTCATGCTGCGTAACATAAAAAAAAAAACATGTGAGCATTGCTGTGATTATAAAAACAGACTGATTACAAGGAGTCAGCTCATTATTGTTTTTTTTTTTTCTGAGCATTAAAATGACACAGTAATTAACTTCATTGACTGGAACTATTATTCTAGTCTATCAGTTCCACATTCAGCAAGCGGTAATCTTACATTAAACACCGCACGACCTTGTCTCTCCTCCCCAGTCTACTGGCTGCTAATTGTGTTTCACTGTCTGTGCCGGTTCCAGAAATACATGACTGTTAATGTTATTTTTCATGATCATCTGAAAATCTAAATATACTTAAAAAGCTTGGACAGCTTTTCATGGACTGATGGACCTCTGCATTCTGCTTTAGGTCTGTCCTGACACTCCTCCATCCCCTATTACTCCATTAATTCCTTTCTTCTGTCAGGCTCCTGATGTTAGCAGCCTGCAGGGACGGGTTCAGCACGATGCTGTGGTAGGATCGTCCTCTGTCTAACCTGACCGGAGGACGACTTTGCTCTCGCAACAAGGACACCAAATTAACAGTGAGCCGCGTCGCAGCCAGAGCTTCTGATCTTAATGAGGGATGACCTGGAGAAATAGACCATAATTATCCCTATTATTACAATCTTTTTAGCTAGAGAATATAAAAGGCTCATTATTGTTCTTTTTTGAATTGTTCATTATGATTATTTTTGAGCCCGCAGCCTTTTTAGGCCAGAAGTAGAAGAATAGGAGGAATGTTAAAAAAAAAAAAAAAAAAAAGATTAATACCCGGCAGTCGTGTGGACTTTTGGATCATGAACTGGTTTTATCATTCTCTCCACCTCTCCCTGCCTTTTTTTTTTTTTTTTACATGAATATCCTGGGCCTTTCTTCTTCTTCTTCTTCTTTTTTTTTTTTTTTTTAGTTGTATAGGGACACTGGTCTATTAGCAGCACAAGGTGGGAATGAAAGCCTTTTTTTTTTTTTTTAACTTATTCAAATATGCGTTTGTTAAAGTGAGCAAAGCTAATATGCTGACTTGTGTGTTTTATTATACTGTACATCTACGGAGCTGATTAAAATTTGCAATTTCACAGGGGTCCACTTTGAAACATTTCATTTCCTTTCTCTCAGTTTCCACTATGATTCATTTCGAACAGCAATCTGTCATTATTTGAAAGCAGTAATTACTTCAAAATAAATACATTCTCGCTTTTAGGGGGCCCACCTGAATGGAAAGAAAATTATGTTTATATGTGTATGAATTGAGTGGAATGACCCCGGTGATTTTTTTTTTTCTTTTTTCTTCAAAAGCAGCTGCGAATGCTGCCAAAGCGTTAATATGAAGTGTCAAAATTGGAACAGGCACGTCCTGCCCATTGTTGGGCGCCTCCTTAATTTGGGCCACTGCAGAATGTGTGATATTTGTAATTGTGTCTGTCAATCCATCTCAATATGATGTCAGCCATTTGACATTCTCCATAAACCGCAAGCTTCACGTTTGAGTGATGTTTTTTATTTGACGCATTGAAAGGTTTATGAATTTCTGCCTGCCTCCTAATGGGCCCGATTCCACATGAATATACAACATAACACAGCTGAGATTATTACACTAGAAAGAAAGTAGCTTGTATTCCTGTTAGAATAACAGAGCTCATTTATTGTACCATATGTTAGCATCAAATTGATATAGTATGAGATGATTGAACTGACACTTATATTTAACCGTTTCAATCATGAATAATGCACATAAATACACCGGTTTTATTGCTATAAATCAACAAGCCATTTTAAGTGCTGTTTTATATACCTGTTAGTTATTGCAGCTCTCTAAGATGTTAAAACATCTAAGCTTCATATCTTGGCTGTACTTGTTGTAGGAAGCAAGACTTGCTTTGGACTAAACTTTCCTGGAAGGAGAGAAGAAGAAGAAGAAAAAAAAAAGTGGGGTTTCCATTGACTGTGCTGCATGCTAAGCTACACTGCTATTGAAATCTGCAGTAGCTGTTTGCCCAAGTGCCAAAATAATCAAGTTTTGCCTGCATGGCAGGCTATGAAAGAATATTAACTGTGGGAATAACCTGCTGTGACATGTGTCGCCAGCATACCAGATCAAATGAGAGCTCATTCAAAAGACTTTCTCCAGGTAGATATATTGGCTGGGGAAAAAGCGGCACGATGAGCCCAACTCAATCATTATTACTTTGATGTAGGAGGGGTTCCTGCCATCATGGCTCTGGGTGTAAGTACAATGATTCTTTTCTCTGTCCCCTCTTCTCTCTCTCTCTCTCTCTCTCTCTCTCTCTCTCTCTCTCTCTCTCTCTCTCTCTCTCTCTCTCTAATGCACTTAGCATTCTCATCCCATCATGGGTTAAACAGGTCAATGATAATGCAAGCTTTTTCTTTTTCTGCCCCAAAATTCAAAATCTTAAAATATTTGCAACTTTACAATATATGGATTGTCACTCAACTCCATTTTCAAATATTATGCTGTCGGCTATGTGTGAGGCAAAGACCTTCATTTGCGTCTACAGCACCTTGAAGCATCGATGAACGTTATTGACTGAGCAGAATTGCTGTGAATATTGAACAATATTCGTGGCTAATTTTCATTTGTACATGAATAAGCCTGTTTGCAGAAGTGCAATTGAATATTGCTAGAGCGGGATGTCCAAGTGATCCTAGTCAACAGCTTTTAATTATGAGTGAATGAAATTCTCCCTCCTTCAAAAGCCGAGTTCATTATGTTAAAAGCACCCGCTCGATTCCTCACATGTCACCTTGGGGCCTGTCCAAGTTGCACCGGATCGATGCCATGTAAGTGGCAATAGTTAACTTCCATGTTGCCTTGCTTCAAATAAAACCATAAAAAACTGAAGCTAAACAAGGAACCCTGGTTCTCCAACTTCCCACTGCTAGGCTTCCAGGTGTCTTTCCTACTCGGACACTAATGGTTATCCCATCAGTCTGGCTGTAAAAAGAAGGGCTATGTAATGAAGCCTGCTCTAATAAGGTGCTTATGTTTTATTCCAATCTATTAGGGACCTCAGGCAAAAAGTCACTGCAGTCTAGAATGACTTTTACAGCTACTCTCTCTCTCTCTCGCTCTCTCTTTTCCTTACACTCAACTCTTGCTCTGGTTGTGGGTTTGGATGGCTGCATTCAGGCCAACTGCTTTTGACAAGGTTAACACCCACTGCACTTTCCTGCTAGTCTGGAGAGATCAGGGGTGGGCTGTTGTATATTACTGAACACCTACAACCCTCTGCCCCTACAATCACATGCGCTCACTGCGCAATAAGTGAGCAATAATGACTGTGCGAGCTGCAGTTACAGTTTTCTTTAGCAGGAGTATCCAATATCAATCAAGCCAGTATCCATTGGATGCCATAGTGTACATCATGCACTAATTTGAATGGATGGATAGATGGATGGATGGATAAATACTTTATTGATTGCAAGGGGAAATTGCATTCTACATTCAACAATACTGGATTTTATTATTTATTTTCAAAACTATCAAATAACACATATGGCACATAACACAACAGTCAGCTGTTATTTTAAGTCACAAAGGCCAGCTGTTCTGGAATAGTTCTTGCAAGAACATTATTATCAAGTGCTTATGCAAAAACCATCAAGCACCATAATGAAACTGGTTCTCATAAAGAAAAAGCAAGACCAAAACTTACCTCTGCTGCAGAAGAGAAATTAATTTAGGGTTACCAGCCTCAAGAATCACCAATTAAAAAACAGCACCTCAGATTAAAGGCTTTATAGAGCAGAAGTCAGAGCCACATCTCAATATTGACTGTCCAAAGAAAAGTATTGCATATTTTGTATGTCTTCGTCATTATTTTATAATGGAGGGGGAAAAAAATAATCAGCAAAGACCATGGAATTAGAAGGTGTGTCCAAACGTTTGACAGGTAGTGTATCTGGAGATGTATGATGTGACACAGTCTAGTTCAGCCCCAAAATTGGCAATTTTCCCATACTAACACAAAGTGTTTACAATATAGCAATTTAAATGCTAACAATCATTTTAATACATTAGAAATATAAAATATAAAAAATATAAAAGAATTCTGAAGAAGGAATCATTATTGTCCAACTATAGTCAAAATAAACTCACTTTTGCTTTAGTATTGTAAGACTTTAAAACTGGAGACTTCCTTTAAACTCTTGATCATACACATTTCTAACTGTTTTAGGGCAGCGTCTTTGTATGTGCATTGTTTGTAGTACAGAAAGAAAAAGAAAAAATAGCAAAGAGTGGAGAATAGACATAGACATAGAAACCCCACTGCCAACTAGTGGTTTGGTGGTGTAATTGCAGAGTGACACTGACTCACTAGCACACAACCTCACAACGTAGCCTCTGCATAGACTTGACGCAGAAACATAAATCAGACTTTAATATATTTCCGTCCAAGTGGCATGGCGGTGTAGCGGTTAGCACTGTGGCCTGGCGCTCCACGGGCAAGAGTCGAATTCCAGCTTCAAGTCTGTATGCATGCAATTTTTATATTCCCATCGTGCTTGGTGGGATTCCTCAAGGTGCTCTGGTTTCCTCCCACAATCCAAATACAGGCCAGGCTAACTGCCATTTACAGATTGCTGTAGTATGTGATTGTATGTCATGCCTTGTCTGGCACCCCAGGGTGTACCCCACCTTGTGCCCTGAGTCCCCTGGGATAGGCTCCAGACCTCGTGCGACCCTGAACAGGCTAAGCCGAAAAGACAATGACTAAATAAATGTGAATAACTTCAAATTAAAATAAACATAAAATCATTGAGTAATTAATTAATTAATTAATTAATCAATAATAACTGGATTTTTGTTTGAGTACCTTATAATAACATTATATGTAAAACCGCAATGACTGCCAATAAAACAGCTGGAAGTATCCCTTTGAAATGGCTATTTACATGTATGAAGAAAAAAAATGACCCTATTTTATATTTCAGTCTGAGGTGTCAGATTTCCTGAATGATTTATAAATATGCTAAAGTCTGCGTCTCAAGAGGTGACTGCATAACCTGTGTGCGGGAGTAAGGAGAGAGTGTCAGGGTACTTTTGGGTCTGGACCCTTAGCTTCAGTTCTTGTATGAACACAGGGCAGAGCGTCTGGGTCAAGCCACAAATGAAAAGCAGCTCTCACCTGCGCACACACACACACACACACACACACTGAAAAGTGAATTGTACTTACAATAGTACTCTCTATGATTGTTTCAGATATACTGTGTATGGTTTCAAAGGTGCAATGGTTGTTCAAGTCAAACAGGTACTTGCGATACATTTTTTTCTCTCATGAATAAAGGTGTAAACTGATGGACATTTACAGAAGACTTTAAGCCTACTAATGGTGATGAGACTCCTAAGTGAAGTAAAACATTTTTACTACGTATGTAATTGTGTTCTGTTGTTCTGCACAAGCAAAAGTCCCTTTTTAAGTTAAGCCTTTATTTGTCATATATACATTATAGCAGACTACGCTGGGATATGTGAAGAAAGAATTTCACTCTGCTATAATGTATATATATACACGCTCCTGTAGCAGGCAGGGTTAAGGGCCTTGCTCAACGGACCAACAGGGCCCAACAATCGCAACCTGGTGGAGCTGAGGATCGAACCGCTGAACTTCCGATCAGTAACGCAGCGCCTTTGCCCTCTGAGCCACCACTGCCCCTCATTCGACATTGTATTTCTTATATCACCTCTCCCTAATGGTAACGAGGTATTTTTCTCATTATTTATTTTTCTCATATTTGAATTTATTCATTTGGAAGATGTTCAAAGTGTAATTTGCATTTATTCGGTCAAAAGATGCTCTCTTATCTAAAGTATCTTTTAATTATGAAAGGATGCAATTCACGTAAAGAGCAAAGTAAATAAGGGGTTAAGGGTCTTGCTCAAGGGGCTAACCATTGCTCTCTAGCCATCATGGGGAAAAGTGTTCTCCCCATGTTACTGGCTTTTCACTTGAGCTGTCTTTGCCGGCCTTGTTCTTGTTATCGGGGTTGTCTAGCTGTACTCAATATGTTTTGTGTACATACTGTATGTCATCCAGTAAAATGTGTTATTTGTGAATATCTCAAGTTATCCCATGTAAATTCTCAACAATTCACAGGTCTCAATGAAAAAAGAAGTTTAAAGCTTGCAGTAAGTCAGAACAGAATCAGATTTTTTAAACTTGTATGGAATCAAGTAGAATCAACCAAGGTGACTTTTTCTATTCAAATCGAATACAGGTAAGTTTGGAGACTGTGATAGCAATATCATTTCCGAAGATTTAAGTTAAAGCGCTACGTGTGAAATGTTGAGCATTTGTATTGTATATAGTAGCGCGTGTTTACATTTTCATAAACAAAGTAAAATATTAAATTCAGTTTATGAAAAATTCTACATCTGATACATTTTCCAGACCACCACATGCATGCATGTCTGTATTATATACAGTATATACATGCATATATATATATATATATATATATATATATATATATATATATATATATATATTTTTTTTTTTTTTATTACTATTATTTTATTATCTATTTTTCTATATGTACATAGACTACTTTTAAATGCAAAGGTTTGCCAGAATCATCTCTATACAGGACAGTACTACCCTGCAACTATAATGTTTTTCTCTATACTTCATTTGCCCTCCAACTGCTTCTGTGATTCAATGCTAAACAGAGGCTATGTGACCCAGGTGGCATTTGACTCAACGCTAGAGCTGTAGCACAGATCTCCTCTCTCGTTCTCTGTCTTCCCCATGTGTCTTTAGCTTCCCTCCTGCTTTTAACAGGCTTTGAAATGCAGACTCAAAGTGAACTTGGAGCCCACTGGGGCCACAGAGCCCCTCTCTCCATCCTCGGCAGATCAGTGGCCACCAGCCCCCGTGATGAAACCCACGCCTGTCCACTCTCTGTTCCTGGCAGGTGTTCAGCAATGATAAATATCTCATTTCTGTGCAAAACAAATAGTTCCATGGTGTTTCCTTGCTGGGCTTTAGGGTGCATGGCAGCATGGTGGGATGTGTGTGATGGTGTCAGCTGGACAGAGAGACAGAGCGACAGAGGGAGAACACGGAGCCTCGTCGTGTCATTGTTGGAGGGAACAGAGGAAAGAAAAGGCAAAGACCACGGAGGGGAAAAAAAGGAGCTTGTTGTGAACAAAGATAACTCTGTGAGGTGCGATGGGCAAACAAGCGCAGTGCTGAGAGCTACGAGTGTGTGGTTGTAAAGCTCCTTTTACTCTCTATAAACATCACATAATTCAGTACAGAGTAATAAAATATTTGAACAAAACACATGGGGCTTAAGACAAATCAGCCAATGCCAAACATCATGCATAAATCTGCAGCATTTCACTGAATCAGAGCGATGGAGATCGGTGGAGTGATTTTAATGAGTTATGAAGTAGTGAAATCATGTATTAGTAGAAATCATGAGCTGTAACTATGATAAACATATGATAATGAACACCATGTGATAAAATAGTGTGTGTGTGTGTGTGTGTGTGTGTGTGTGTGTGTGTGTGTGTGTGTGTGTGTGTGTGTGTGTGTGTGTGTGTGTGTGTGTGTGTGTGTGTGTGTGTGTGTGTGTGTGTGTGTGTGTGTGTGTGTGTGTGTGTGTGTGTGTGTGATAGGGTTTGGGTGTGTGTGTGTGTGTGTGTGTGTGTGTGTGTGTGTGGGTGGGTGGGCTGTGTGTGTGGGTGGGTGGGCTGTGTGTGTGTGTGTGTGTGTGTGTGTGTGTGTCTGTGTGTGTGTGCGCGTGTGCGCGTGTGAGGTGTATGCCTTCCTAAACCTGTCGGTTAATGAGCACCACTCACACACTCCTGTGTCTGGGTCTAATCACAGGGACTGAGATAAGAGACCCCTGTAGTCTGCTACATGAGCATTAATTATTACATGGTTTCTTTTATCCTCTTTATCTGACTGATATTCTTCACCGGTGCAGAGGAAAAACCTGGCAATTACATATCTCCTCCTTTTGCTTCTCAAGAATTTCCCGGCTAATTCTCCCCAAACCGGTGGGGCCCCTACTATTTCGCCTTTGAAGTCTTAAGCATTTTCAAATCCGCACACAATGGTGAAGAGGAATTATGCAAACACAGAGAGAGAGAGAGAGAGAGAGAGAGAGAGAGAGAGAGAGACCAAACAATTATTATTAATTTTAATTATTATTATTAATTAATAAATAATAATAATAATAATATTATTATTATTATTATTATTATTATTATTATTATATTATTGTTGTTGTTGTTGTTGTTATTTATGTATTTATTTTTATTATTTATTTATTTATTGTGTTCTTTTATTTTTTTGTATTTTGGTGCATCCATCCCGCCACACAGGAGATATATCTTACAGTTCAGGGTGCCATCTTGACACTTGATCATTTTTACACTATGGGCATTTTGGGAATCCTGCATCCTAACCTGCATGTCTTTGGACTGTGGGAGGAAATCAGAGTACCTGGAGGAAACCAACCACACACGGGGAGAACCTGCAAACTCCATGAACACACACCCCAGGGTAGTAAACAAATCGCGACCCTGGAATTGCAAGGCAACAGTGCTAACCACTAAGCCAACCTGGAGATATATCTGTAGTTTCTATGGCATTTGGACATCCGATTGACACCCGGCAGTTGGACACAACTCGACACCCGATTGTATCTGAACACTTGGTGGTGAAGGACCTTGCTCAAGGGTCCAACAGTGGCAGCTCTGCCGCATTGAGTCAATCACCTTAGCCCCAAAGCCACCCCTGGCCCGTTGTTTAGTGCATTGTCAGTTGTTGGTCGTCCTAAAAATGTCTATCTATTAATATTTGCCGAACACACACTACCACGTCAGTGCCACTACTCTATTGAGAATAGTTTCACTATCCAAATAATATCTGTTCAGTGCTGGTCCTATGTTGGTCTCTTAGCACTGATGGACATGGTAGAGAGGGGTGATAAATTGTGCATAGCAAGAATAAAGCTGCACAGAGCACCTTTATGATGTGTAGTCTTGGAATTGTACAGCACTGTGGAAATGTTGCTTCTGATTGGCTAGAGCAGCACAGTTTGGAGAGTTGAGGTTCATAACGAACTACAGTTCCCCCATATTTGGCCAGCCCTTCAATTATTGTATATGACAGTTACCAACCAGGGAGGGTGAAGACTTCCTCTGAGACACGTGAAGTCAGATACTTGCATCTGCTACTCTTGCTGTGTCACACAGCAGATTCAGTCACATACTCACTCAGAGCAAAGCTCTGTCCACACCCTTATTATTATTATTATTATTATTATTATTATTATTATTATTATTATTATTATTATTATGTTCTTACTTTTTATCCCCAGACATGGATACAGTAGGAGCCATGCTGGACAAGAGTACAGATATTGCAGCATAATCCTCTCATTCTAATAAGTTAATATACTGTATATAATATACTCTGCCTGAAGAAAAAACAAGCAGTCGACATTTTAGAAAGGTCAATTTATTGGCTTGCATCAAGCAAAGAACATTTTAAAATTACTGAAACTGGATTAGTCTAACATATTATCAGAAGTAGAAGAGTAAGGCTGAACTGTCAACTCCATGGAAGAAATATGTTTCGAAAAAAGCATGAAGACCATGATCAGAAATCACTTAAATGCTTAGTTAAGTTGCAATCTAAAAAAATCACATTATGTTTAATAGTTGTGCATAGCAAGAATTATTATTATTATTATTATTATTATTATTATTATTATTATTATTATTATTATTATTATATATTTATTACAGTCATTATTACAGTCATTATTACAGTCATTATAGTGTTCTTTTATTTTGGTATTTTGGTATTTTGGTCCATCCCCTTCCCCACACTGAAGATATATCTTACAGTTCAGGATGCCATCTTGACACCTGATAAGTTTCACACTGTGGGCATTTTGGGAATGCTATGGGCATTTTCACACATGTGTGATGAGAACTTTGTATTATAACAGCTGTGTAACCATATGAAAAACTCTTGTTAATGAAGATAATAAGAAAAAATGCTTTAATCTGCTAGGGAGAATAGAGATTAGACTTTGGTGCAATGGGAAAAGGGTCATGTATGTGTTATAAGTCCAGACTGACCCTATTCAAGAGCGATAGACGCGTCATGGTAAAAAGAGATGCATATCCCAGTACCCAAATTGTGAGATTTTGAGAAATGAGAAATAATTTCCACACACAAATTGCACTTCACATTGGATACTATAATCAATGTTAAATGTGGTCGAGTGAAACATTAGAGGCGACAGGGTGGCATAATGGTTAGCACGGTCCACGGTCGCCTTGCACCTCCAGGGTCCGAGTTCAATTCCCGCCTTGGGGAATGGAGTGTGTGTGTGTGTGTGTGTGTGTGTGTGTGTGTGTGTGTGTGTGTGTGTGTGTGTGTGTGTGTGTGTGTGTGTGTGTGTGTGTGTGTGTGTGTGTCCTCCCCATGCTTGGTGGGTTTCCTTTGAAAACAGGCAAAGGCAGCATGGTGGCATAGTGGTTACCATTGCGGCCTCACACGTCCAGTGTCGAGGGTTTGATTCCCGCCTCGGTTCTGTATGCATGGAGTTTGCATGTTCTTCCCGTGCTTGGTGGGTTTCCTCCAGGTAGTCCATTTCCTCCTACAGTCCAAAGCCATGCAGATTAGGTTAATTGCCATTCCCAAGTTGCCTGTAGTGTGTGTACTGTATAAGTCTTGTGGGATAGGCTCCAGGCATCCTGCTATCATGTAAATATTAAGTGGTATAAATAAACACAGAATGAGTGAGAGAGTCAAATATTAGTGCACTTTTTGTTTTTTTTTGGTCAAGGGACAGGCAGTGTATAATAACCCCTACTTCAAAAGGACTTGTATTATTTTACACAGATGTGTTTTTTGCTTTAATTTTAGACATTTCTTGAAATGAGCAACTCAAATGTGAACAGTAATTGTCTTTTAAATGATAGTCAGTTACATCAGTGTAATTATCACCAATATTCCCATAGTAATAATGTACACAAACATTACTGTGATATAGAGGAAGCACCTGGTGGAAAAGTATATAAATTTATAGCTACATGTAGTCATTTTGAATCTGCAGGTCTGCAAAGGTTATGACACACAGCACCAGTTTAACCGCAGAATCTTGTCTGGGTTTAGTGCTTGTTAAAGTATGGATTCCCAACATCTGGATCTCAGCTACAAGGTCCAGCTCGCTGATGCTACCCCACACTGACCTTCTATTCTCAGCTTTAGAACAGCTGGAGAGGAGAATTTATGAGAGTGTCACCCAATACTTGTTATATATACACACGCATAGCTGTGTCTAGCTTGTGATAAGAACAGATGGAAGAAGATGTGACCTCTATCATAACATAACAGACTCACTGGGTACACTGGGTAAGCACAATTGCTTAACATTTTTAGTCTTTTTAGTCTCTCTCTCTCTCTCTCTCTCTCTCTCTCTCTCTCTCTCTTCCTGCTTCAGGCAATTACAGCAATGTTGCATTTGTCAATCACATTCATTCGTGCATGGTTTCCTGAAATAATTATCAGGTGAGTGGCATCTTGTTGCCTGGAGTACCAGCCTGGCAAAGGCAAGCCCCAGAGTATTAATTACTGCGTACAGAAATTTGCACAAAAAAAAAAAAAAAAAAAATGCTTTTAATGCTACAACTGACGCAACATGATTGTTTTGATTTTTTTTTTCTCCTAACATGACAATCATTGCCGTCCCTGTGGTCATCAGCATAGATTAGCTGCAATCGTCAGGGGAGGCCATTACCAAGCTGTGTACCATTTGATAAAACGAACACCAGTCTTTCTGTTTGTTGGTTTTCAAAAAAAAAAAAAAAAATGTGCAAAAGGAGGGAGGAGAGAAAGAACAGGGAAAAAGAGAGAACACCCTGAAGTCAACATGTCCAATAGAAATGGCCTCGTGCCAGAGCAGTATAAGTGCAGTTGAGTTGAGGGGGTATGAGTGGCAGAGTATACCTCTGGAAGAAACTCTTTCAAGAAAGGCACCTTCAGCTGGCATAAAACATGCTGTTATTCCTAAGGTGCTTTATTTTTTCTTCTTCTTTTATTTTCAGATGTTAGGATCATGTGCATGTGTAGTCAAAGTGAGTATCACTTGAGGAAGAGAACTAGAGAGATAAAGAAAGGAACAGGCACTATATGACACTGTGCACGTGATACTTTGCTTTATTGAAGCTAAAACTGAATAGACAAAATGCTTATTTTAAATTTAACTCTGGTTTGCCCTAGTGCAAGTGCATTTACCATCATTTGACCAGAACTCTTTCTGATCTCAAAATACCTCTGATTGTCAGTGAAGCATCAGGGAGACGCTTAACTAAAGTACCCATCTGCCCCACAATGTCATATACCTGTAATCACATGCACATGTTTTGAGTTTGTTCTTTATTATTATGTTTCTCCTGAGTATTGTTTAACACACTATGTACACTTCAGGTTTAATTTGTCACTGTGTCTTGCCTCTGTTCTTCTATTCAAGTGTACATTTTTATTTTGACTTTTTTCCTGCCCGTGTCGAGAATTTACATTGCATTATATTATGGTCATGTGTAAGGGGTTTCACCACAAAATGAGATAAATCCATTCTGGGAATCTTGAGTGAAAAAAAAAAGATTGCAAAGGGTGTAGTGTTATAAACTGATAGAGATTATTTTACTCGGGTTCCTTTAAATCAGAAGAGTGTTAAAATGCAAAAATGTCGAAACATTTTGTGTCATCTTTCACAATTGGGAAAAAATGCCTTCAGTTGTGATTGTGGCGATGTTAATATGCAATTAAGCAGAAATAATATGTAAAACAGACATTAAATACAGAATAATACATTGATTCATTTTTTTCATTCAATCATTAAAAAGAAATTCAGTTATAGTCATAATGAATTATAATCCTGGTTCTCGATCAGTTTGAGTTTTATTTTGGTAGTTGAGTTGTTCACTGTTACTTTTTGCCAAAATTGCCAACTATTTTGCTACAGCATGTTTCTCTTTGTGTGCATAAGGTAAATAATTTGCTGGGGAAAAAAATGATATATATATATATATATATATATATATATATATATATATATATATATATATTTATATATATATTATATTATATATTATATTTTATTATAATTATATTATATTATATATAAAGACAATTACATCACAAAACATCAAAATAACCCAATAAGACCATGCAGTATTTGCAGAGCTTTAATAACGTTCCACAAAATTTGTAATTTGTAAACACATGTTTTGGCTAAATAACTAAATAACATTAAGAAAAGAGTATTTGTTGGAAAAACCCTGATTTGCAATCACAGCTTTCATGCGTTTTGGTATGCTCTCCACAAGATTTTCACATTGCTATTGGGAAACTTTATACCACTCTTTTTGCAAAAAAGCAAACAGCTCAGCATTGCTTGATGGGTTGTGACCCTCCGTCTTCCTCTTGATGACATTCCAGAAATTTTCTGGAGTAAACTGCAGTGGTCACTTATTTTTTTCCAGATCTATATACTGTATATACATATGTATTGTCTCTGTGTGTATATATATATACATATGTATTCATTTTAACACATTTATAAGCAATTACATGTCAGTTCTCACCCATCTATCCGTGCAGTGTGGAAGGCAGTGGAGTCGAAGTTGCTGAGTTGCTTGTTAGGGAATTGCTACGTCCCAGTGCTTCACCTTAACACTCCTTTATCACTTCTTATTTATTAACAAGTTTATCAACACCTTTTAACATCAAAATGTGTAAATGCTTTTTTTTTTTTTTTTTTTACACAAAATGCTGTACACATGTATTTAAAGTTCACAAAGCATACACCAGTGACTTTAGAAGGAAAATGAATGAAGGCAAGGAGAAAGGGGGAGGAAAGGATGAACGTCTGAAAGCAAGAAATAAAAGAAAACAAGCGGAGCTCATTATCATTGGTGAAGCAGTGAAAGCTTCCTCTGTCTTGTTCTGTCCACAGAGCTGAATTTCAGCGTCAGATGAGCCGAGTCTGCTGGGACTTCAGCTGCCACTTTAATTAGTGTTCAGTAATTTCAATAATGAGTGACAATCCATTGGGGCTTTTAGGTTGGTCTTCTCGTCAGAGGCAAATCAATAATCTGCTGTTTTTCTCCCTTTTTTTTTCTTTTTTCCCCCCTTTCTTTTTCAAGATCACAAAGTGGCATGTAAGTTCCATCACAGGAAGAGGCCGTAAATGAGACGGAGCAGACGATTCTGGGGAAAAATAGCAGATAATAGACTCTAATGGTGGAGGACTGCCACGTTCATTCCACTCTCCTGCAGTTTTGTTCTGATGTTATTAGTTGAAAAGGCAGGTCTTTAGCAGCCTGGGCAAGGATGTGGCGTGAAAACGATTTGGCCCGGCTGGAGAGAGGATGATTCGAGTAAGAGAGCTGAGGTGAGCGGATTACTGCTGGTAATCCCCAGGTCCGCACCTCAAAGCGGAGTGGAACTATTGGAGCTAATTGCTCCTTCAGAGCAATGTTGTTGGGCCAACTTCGATCCCTTTGTGACACCCTTTTTAATAATTGATAATTGGATTTTCATGAGTTGAAATATTGTCATTAAGAGCAGATCATGGTGAAATTAACCGAAAACGAGCATGCAGTTATATTATACATACTATGAACATTATGTGTGATCTCTCTCTCTCTCTCTCTCTCTCTCTTCCATCTCCATACAGTATTACCACAATGAATTCAGTCAAGGAAGCAATGAAGATGTGATTTGAGTGTCGACATTCAGCTTCAATTTAAAGGCTTCAACAAAAATATCGCCTTAACCATTTAGGAGTTACTACTTTATTTTACATCACTCAGTTTTCACCGGTGTTATGTAAATTCCAAGTAATTGGACAACTGATTGGTGTGAAATTTGATGGCTAGTTGTGTCCTGTTTCTTAGTTATTTCATGGTGAAAAGGACTCCTGTAGATTCCAAGTGTTAAACTTGCATTTAGTATCCGTTCACAGGAACTCTTAATATTTTGTCCAAAAAGGTGAATGTACAAATGAAGAGCACCAACATTAAAAAAACAAATACAAAACTGACTTAGCAGAGAGATTAACAGAAACTTTAGGAATGCATGAATCAACAGAAAACTGGTCTATCATGCAATATATTGCTTTCTTTACAAGCATGCAAATATTCATATTTAATGTTTTTATTTATTACTTTTTAAGTTATGTTTAAAGATATTGAATGATTTTGTACATAATAATAATAATAATAATAATAATAATAATAATAATAATAATAATGTAATAAAGTTCTTGATTGTCCCTGAAAGCAATGCTGAAGGCGTCCGAATTATGCAGCAATCTCCTTTAACGGTTAATGTTGAGATGCGTCTGCTACTAATCTGAGGTGCTGCTTGTTAATTGGTGATTTCTGAGGCTGGTGACACTAAATAAACTTCCCCTCTGCAGCAGTGGTAAGTTTTGGTCTTGCTTTCCTGGGAAGGCCTTCATGAGAGCCAGTTTCATGACAGTGCTTGATGCGTTTTGCAAATGCACTTGACATAATACTGTTCATGCAAGAAATATTCCAGAACAGCTGACCTTCGTGTCTTACAATAACAACTAACTGTTGTTGTTGTTGTTGTTGTTGTTGTTGTTGTTGTTGTTGTTGTTGTTGTTGTTGTTATATAATTATCTACAGTAATTCCATTTGTATTATTTCATAGGTTTGAAATCTCCAGTATTGTTGTAGAATGTAGAAAATAAATCACTAAACAAAAACAGGGAAATTTGCAAGTGATCACAACTTTTTTTTGTGTGTGTGTGTGTGTGTGTGTATGTGTGTGTGTGTGTGTATAATGTACATGACGTACTCACATTACCATGCAGTTTTTATATATTTACCTCTCATTGTTTGAAGACTGAAAGTATGTCACCTTGAAACTTTTTTTCCAAGGCGGTGTGTTTCTGAATCGCATTATGCTAGTGATGCGCATTTACACCTGCATCATGTGCAACGGAAAAAAAAGGGCGAGAAGGTCTTCTCTCCTGCTCCTGCATACTGCACCCTGAACTTTTGAACCTGGGAGAAGGTCTTTTACAGCCTCCGGGCCAGAGAGAAAGCGAGAGAGGAAAGGGTCTCTTCAGGAAATGCGTGGAAAATGATGCCTTGGGCAATGTTCCCTTCTCAGCAGTGCAGCTACTGGGGTAGTTTTCAGGGGTTAAGGAGATTATTCACAGCTCTTGTGCTCTTACTGGGAGAACATGTTTGCCTCAAAATATTTTTTCTAGCTATTTCCTAAGGTCTTTCTATTGTGAAATGGTAAGTATTGGATCACCACTTAAAATAATAACTAATCACGCCAAACACACACACACACACACGCAGAGAGAGAGAGAGAGAGAGAGAGAGAGAGAGAGAGAGAGAGAGAGAGAGAGATTTAAGACTGCATCTCACCTCATGCATTCGCTGTGTTTTTTTCTTTTTTCCCCAGCCATAATTCATCACCGTTAAGACATTCATAATGTGGTCGTATTCATTATTCATTGTAAATTTATATTTGGCATAATTACAGAGCAGTGCCTATCAGTACGGCCGGCATGAAGAAGCTCACATCGGGAAGATAAATGGTGAAGCAGGAGCTCTTAATGAGAGAGGGGGTCATTTATGGGACATGGGATGGCTATTAGTACGCCACAACTAGCTTGTGCTTGTCATTTGTCCCCAGGTAGCAGGCCAATGAGCAACAAAGGATGTGAATACAACAGCAAAAGACAAGAGAATAAAGTATTCTTAAGCAATGGCTGCAAAAACTTCCAGCTTGTCTTGCTTGTTTTATTTATAGCACACTGTGGAGATTTAAAGCAGGATGCATCAAGCCACTTCATATTACTATAGACACATTTAGATGTCATATGATGAATTATCTATTAACATTGTTAAAGAAGAACAATGTCGTAGATCACAAGTAGTCTCTCTCTTCAAGTTCACACACTCTAGTCTGAATGCCAACTTGATTTAAAAAAAAAAAAAAAAAGACATACTCACAGGCAGTGCAATGCATTTGGCTTTTGCTTATTTTCATTCATCCATCTTCTATACCACTTATCCTGTGTACAGCGTCCAAGAGGTGGAGGGAGGGGGTTTGGCTGGAGCCTATCCCAGGAGACTTAGGGCACAAGACAGGTTCCACCCTGGATGGTAATTTGGGAATGCCAATTAACCTAATCTGCATGGTTTTGGACTGTGAGAGGAAACGCACCAAGCACAGGAAGAACATGCAACTCCATGCACACAGACCCGAGGCGGGAATCAAACCCTCGACCCCAGACATGTGAGACCACAATGGTACACACTATGCCACCATGCCGCCTTTGCTTATTTTCATATAAATTAAATTAAAGGAAGACGTATGCTAATTTGCAACGGAGTGTCTCCTCATCCAGGGTGTTCTCCAGCCTCAGTTCTCTGGTTAGTGTGCATAAATGTAGCGAATTTCTCTCTCATGTTTGGTGGGTTTCCTTTGAACCTGCACAGGATATATGTATAGACAACAAACACACTGCAAAGCTGGAGTGTCAAGAAATAGGGTTAAACGTAATTCTAAATTTGGCTTATTCAAACATTACAATACAAATATTAGATTAATCAGACTATATTTAATATATCTCCATTGGGTAAGATGTGTTTTTGAATGCAAGCACAAGCAGCTAATGTATTTAAAGTCTTCATGTTGAAAAATGGGGGGGGTGGGGGGGGGTGACTTGAGACTACACTAAAATATCCTCATTTAGTTTACATAAAATATAGTATTCATACTATTGCCCTTCATTTTAACATAAATGTTAAATTGTTCTTTTCAAAAAACTTTCCTGGGGTTTTTAATAGAACTTGACATAAATCAGTGAGGTTTTCCATCGCTTAGTGACATGGGGATTGTGTTCCATGAAATTACACACTCATTCACACACACACACACGCACACACACACACACGCACACACACACGCACACACACACACACACACACACACACACACACACACACACACACACACACACACAGTACTCCCACCTACCATGCTACCACACGTCCATATCAATACACAGCATTATTTGAGACACTTACACAAATGTTTGCTCAGGAGCTAGCACTGCACTCTAGTGTAAGAGAAACCAAAGCCCCATAATTCCCTCTGGTTAATCAGAAGTGTATTCTGAAACTTATATTAAAAATGCATCTCAACATAGTGGTGCCTGGAGGGAAGGTCTCGCCTCGGGGAATATTTCAGAGATATTCAGACACATACTGTATATAGCGAGAACACTCTGCATCTTCACGCAGGGGGGCAATCACCCCAGGTTTAAACAACACTACCCTCCTCGTCTAACTTTTCCCAAAGCATAAAGGGAGGCGACTCCCTGATGGCTCATTTATTTGTATTAAAAATGTCATTCTGGATCACTGTCTTAATTGATTTTATTCTCCCCATGTCTCTGTCGCCTCATATATTTCCAGTTTAATAATCAAAAACGATGGTGTGCATCTATTATTAATACAGTCAAGTCTGGCCACGGTTTTAATTTCGCCATTTTAATGTGACTTTGATTTGAATTTAATCTTTGAAAGATGTTTGACTTGGGAATGACAAATAGCATTTTATTCCATGTCACATTGTCTTTGATATTTGTCTTTCTAATACACTCATAATAATAATAATAACATGATGTCCTCGGCTTCATTTCCAGGATGTTCATTGGGATATGACAGCAATAAGCAGTAATAAAAAGTAAGGGAACAAAAACAGTCAGTTATTAGTGTTTCCCTTGGGAGGTGTGTGTTTGGTGGGATATGCGTGAGCATGTGTGAGAAGAAGATGCCCATATTTAAATGTGACACACATCCTCTCATCCTGCCTGCCTGGAGATTTGTCAGCCATATTACAGCAACATTGGGCGTGAAAACGTGCATCAAGTGCATCACGTGCCTAGTCGTCTCACTTCCAATCAAGCTCCCCTTCTCCAGGTATCAGTTAATGCTAATTGCACTTTCTGTGGCAATTGCAAATAAACTGCCTAAATGGCATGTCAAATTATAATCACCGTAGATCCTGCGTGCTCTGTCTCTTTCAGAATGTTTTAAATAATTTCAAATAAACTTGGACGTAACGCAGGTACTATATTACAGAGGTGAAGAAAAGCTAACATTACATGAGATTCCAAAGCAAATCTGATGGATTGCTGGCAGTGCTCAAGTTCTGGTCCAGTGCAAATGTAGACTTTTGTTTATATTGGGTCAGTACTAGGACCGCTGGGGTTTTCTCATTTCACTTCTGAGTGTTACATTCGAGAGGGTTTGGAAAGGTAGACGGGGGGAGGAAAAAGTAACAGGGGGACATTTATCATTTGATCCTTTTGTCTTTTTCAGTTTCCCTTCACTGGATGTATGGAAGTATCGCATTACTAGCATTCTCTCAGACCACAGTAAAAGAAAACAGCCGTACTGGTTTTCCAAAGAACTAAATCCCGTTTAAAACCCTACATGCTTTCCCTACTGAAGGACACAGGCAATAAATAAGCCTGGCGTATATCTATTAAAACCCAGATTTATAACCGTTCTGTGTCATCTAACGTGTTAGCCAGGTGCACACGTGTCATGGTATGAAACCCGACCCAGATTTAAATCACAGCTAGGAATTCAGAAACAATTCAATTCCCAGCTTGCAGCTTTTTTTTTTGTCAACATCAGGAATGGGATGAGATGCATTAGTTATGTGTTTAAGAGCGAAGCACATATCTCATTCCCTACCATACCATATCATCCTCATCATTTTTTCTTTCTTTTTCTTAACTGATTCCCCTTGCTATGCCTTTTTTCTAGATTCCCACTGGTTGATGGCATTTCCTGTCTTTATCTGTGTGTGGAAAAGAGGAATAAATCCTGCCTTTTCTGGCAGAAGCTGCTGATGGAGGCCATTGACAGTTGAGCGTTGTCATGGGATATTAAACTCCAGCAGCGGGCCCATTTGCGTTATTATTTCATGGACTCTCCCATAATCAATTCCATGCCTCCTATGCTCGCTTCCTGCCAACATGTGTCTGGTGTGTTTAATAGTTCAGTGACAACAAATTTATGTTGCTAAGCTCCAGAAAGTAAACCTCACCAAAATACTCCCGGCCAGATTCCTGTCTAAGACGTGCGTTGCGGTGATATGGAATTTACTTGTTTTGAGGCCTGCTTAATTACTTCCAGATCTCGGTCTTTCCGTGGAATATTCTTGAGCGAAGCCACATTTTCTCACGCTGCCGGCGGCCAAAAATATCAGGAGTCCAAATGCTGCTTTCCCCTGCTTGTCAAACATCCTACACCAGACCACAATGATTTGTCTTCATGTTAACCATGCCTAAGAGACAGCTGTGGTATTAGAACTTGTAGAAGAAAAGGTATCTCATTAAGCCTTAGTGGCTTCATCGCTCTTCTCGATTTTGAGGGTGCAAATAATGATCAAATTTTTTACTTTTTTTTTTCTCCTCTTGTCTGAACAGCCATCCAGATTGTTCATGCAAATGTAGAACTATCATTTCAAAATGCTGCATGAGAGTGAGAAAGATCATTTTTTTAACCTTCTTATTTGCATCTGTATAATACTTCAAATTGATCTGCTTTTTGTCCCACAAGTCACACTCACTTTTAACTCTTGCAATGCCTCTTGTTGACCTTGCAGAGTGTCCATATGAATATGGATGTCTAATCAGGTTTTACTCTCCGGTTCCCATGGAAGGCACTTCCTTGACCCCTATTCAACTGCTGTTCCTCAGCAATGACCATTTTTTCCAGTGTGTCTCGTTACACACTGGGAGAGGTAAGAAAACTAGACACTTAAGTAGAAGGGAGAATCATTAATTCACGACACAAGTGCAGCCTCATCCACTACTACTGCAGTGTGAATAAACATCGGCTCTAATAAGAAGCCCAGGCGCTTGATTTTATAAATGAGCTGGATGCGGCGTCCCCCGGTACACCACTGCAAACCTACTCCGCTGGATTAACGTGTAATTAATCTATCATCTTCCCTACAACTCACTCAGATAATACATGCATGCATTTTCTCTCAGAGCTCTGATTCTGTTTGGGAAATTAAATGCCTCGTGTATAAATCAGGGCGACTAACACCCTCTGTTCTTTCTAACCTCATGTACTATTTCAACCTCTAGATTAGAAAAAAAATAAATCAATATACAACTATGGTTTATTTAGCTTTAAGGAAAATTGTCGATTTATTAAAAGTCTGGTCAAATCTTTGTCATCTTCAGGAAAAAAATTAATGTCAAGTGGTGAGTTGAAATATGTTTTAGTTACTTGACCAGACACTTCATATTCCTTGTCCTCCTGGACTTCTTTAGAACGAAATCTGGCTCCTGGTTTCTTCGGCACCAAGCCTAGTCGCTCAAGCTTTCAGAGGACGAATGAAGGACACTGGTTTGCTTCAAATGGATTTGTAGTTAATAGCTAAATTTATTTTGTCAAAATATTGAAGCAACCCACAGCATGATCTCCTGCATGGACACTTAAAAAAATAGACAGATGTCGAGAAGATAAAAAAATCCCTGAAATCAGGTGGGAAAATTCGAATTGAAGAAATATTTCATATGAAAAATGCATACAGAATAAGACCTTGTTATCTCGTGATGCTCGGGGGCCTTATTGCTGCCCTACCCACTTTGTAAATGACTCCAAAACATTTATTGATTAACACTTTGAGTCCATAAGAATTCTCATAGAAGGTTTGATAGACTTTAGAAGTTTAGTGTACAGTAGATAGCGAGGGTGAAACACCATCTTTGTTTTTGTTGAGCACATTATCCTGATGTAAGCCTGGGTCGACAGCAGCACTGTCTTTGGGGTGTGTCCTAAACCAAATTCTGAGCTACATCCTCCCTTTAGCACGCTTATAACCCACTCTCACCTCCTTTTTTCCCTCTCCTCACATTACAGAGCATGATACCAGCAGGCCCTGTATTAATATGTAAGAGATCAAGAGATTATTGATTAGAATCACTTGCCTAATATCCTCATGTCTGTCATGTATTTCATTGAGGCCTCTTTCATGTATTTTTTTTTTTTTTTTTTTTTACTCTTCGTTTGGTGTTACTCTATTTAAATATTCATGGCCAAGCTTGCTTTGTGGCCCTACAGCTGAATTTCTAATTAAACTGTCAAAAGAAATACAATATGGCCCTGAGGGTTATTATCATAAGGGTCAGCTTCCACTGATCGGCCCCGGTCACACCAAGGGGGTAATTACCTCTAAGCACAGAGTGTTTACCTTTTCCTTTACCTGTGGCCTAGAGCAGGCAGACCAAATGAGGCTCGGGACGCTGACATCGGCCTTTGAAGCCCCCAAATCACCAAGATGGAGAAAAGTCTCTGAAGAATCTATAACAACATAATCAGCCATTATAACTGGGAAATAGAGAGAAGTGGAAATTGTATCTTATTAACAAAAGAAAAAGAGGGAAAAAAAAGAGGCAGTGAAGATTATTCTCTTTTTCTGTCCTCCTTCAATCCTGCCACCTTTCTTTTGAATTCAAATGATCCTCCTTTAAGGGTGAGGTAAAGAAATATGGGGAATTTAATTCAGGAGAAGAAAGCTTCAGCCAATTAGACGGGCTCGGCAGCTAAAATATGAATGACATTTGCTCTGCTCGAGCCCTAATGGAGGGGAGGCATTAGTCTTATCTTGCCACTGTCAGTTTATTTCCTGCCATTATTGTTGCCTGGGTTCTTCTGTCAAATTATGGCTGCTAATTTTTGTTCATCTTTTATGAGACCTCTTATCAAGGCGCTTTAATGAGTTCCAAAAACTGACCTGCTGGAGTTAAAACCGGCTCCTTCCACTACCGGTGAGCCTCCCGAAGAAACCGAAACACCATCATTCCTGGGAAATTTATCTCATCCAGGTTATGTTATACCATACCTTGCACACATAAAGACACTTCTTTAATTTGACTTTTTATGTGACTGGTTAATGTGATCATTTAGGGCACTCTTAATGCCCTCCAAATTTGTAGAATATCACAATAAATCAGGGCCTCGGCCAGCTAATGACAATTTATTCCATCCATTATTTTTTATTCTCCTGCCATGTTATGGCACCTAGTTAATTCTTTTTTTTCTCCATGACCTTTATGGGTTGCGTTTTAAAAGTTAATACTTGGGAAAAGTTGGTAATTTGAGAGGTTGAGTTCATTGTTGTGTCCCACTTCAAGAGGATCGCAGACATTTCCACATAGATATTTCATTTTGTGCAATCAAGCACCGAAGGTCAGATCTACATCGAAACGGAAATGGTGAACTACATTTCAGCGGGGGAAAAAGGCGTATAGAGGCGTAACACAATCTGCAGCACGACTCCAGTGCGGAAAGTAATAGAGGAGTCTATTCCCGTTTAATATGTGTGGCCTGCAGTTATATACCGCTACAGCAGCACACAGTGAGCATATAAAAGTGCACAGGTGGTACTAATGGGCTTCGGGCCACATGTGCAATACCTGTGTAAAGTCACATTGTTCTTTATGATGCTAGAGGTGAGCAGCATAGTACGAAATTGGTTTGATTGATGTGTAGTCATTTTGCAATGCAACTAAGAGTTATGCTTTAGCGAGCAGACTTTATAGTATAGGTGAAGGACTCACACTTTAACAAGTGACCTTAGTGAGAAAACACTTATAAGCCAGAGCGAAAATAGTTGGTCAGCACGACTTTACAGCATTACATAATAAGCGGTGCTTTTGTATACACATGCAGCAGTTAATCAGAACCCTAAAGCAGTGTGTTTGGACAGGTGTCCAATCCAAGCAATGATATTCACTTGCAGAATTCGATGCATGTGATTTCAGCTTTACACACCGCTTAGACATTTTTGTTGTTCTGTTGTTCACAATACGCTATGAGAAAACTCAATAATCATATAAACAAAAAGGTTCTCAAAAGTGTGAACAATGCTAAAACAACTGATGCATTATACCAAAATGAGCGGCTTGGACAAAAGTAATGATTGTCACTTAATTCGGAATACCTTGCTCCTACTGGCTTGGGACCATTTTTCTCTTTAAAACTTCCTTAAATTCTACATGACATATATGCAACAATGTGCTGGAAACATTCCTTAGAAACTTTGGTCCCTATTGACATGACGGCTTTACAAAGTTGCTGCAGATTGTGTGAATGTACAGCCATGATGCAGATCACCCATTCCACCAAATCCCAATGGTGCTCTACTGGATTAAGGTCCGGTGACTTTGGAGTAGATTCGAGTGCAGTGACCTCATTACCATGTTCAAGAAACCAGTTTGAGATCATTTTAGCTTCGACGTGGCGTGTTATCCTGTGGTCATAACTGGATAAACATGAACAGCAACAATTCTCCGGTAGACGTTGGCATTGAAATCATACTCAACTGCTATTAAGGGGACCGAAATGTGCCAAGAAAATATTTACACTCAATTACACCAACACTAGCCTGAAACGTTGTTACAAGTTGATACAAGTCAGGACTCTACCATCTCAAAAATCCCAACACCAAGTTGCCCCAGTTTGGGCCCTTGACCAGGGCCCTTACACCTCAACTGCTTAGATATATAACGATATACAGTAAAATGTTTAATGAGATAAAAATGTAAGTCACTCTTGATGAGGGTGTCTGCCAAATACTGAAATGTAAAATTATTACATACAACATTAGATACAACATTTTTGTCCTTCTTCTATTGTCCAATTTTGGCAAGTCTGTGTGAATTGTAGCCTCTGTTTCCTGTTCTCAGAAGACAGGAGTGGCATGGGGCGTGGTCTTCTGAAGCTACTGTATAGATCTCCTATCTCCCTGCAGATCACCAGTTTCAATAATACTCATGCCAGCACATCTGGCTCTGTCATCCATGCCACGTTTAAAGTCACTTAAATCAACTTTCTGTCCCTGTGCAGGTGCTTGCTTAGAAATTCAGCAGATTGTCTTGATGATGTCTACAAGCCTAAATGCACCAAGTTGCTGCCATGTGATTGGCTCATTTGATGATTTGTGTTAACAAGCAGTTGAACAGGTGTACCTAATGAAGTGACCCCTGAGTGGATACTGATATAGAACGTTATACTAGAATGAATGCATTATTAAATGGAAATGTCTAATTCTGGATAGATTTGTTGAAGTTAGAAGTTCCATGTTACATACTGTAGTCTGTGTAGCTGTAGTGATCCATGACATGGGGATAGATGTTTTTGTGCCTGTTATTACAGGAAATAGTTTCGTAAGATTGATTTAGCTGACGGTGCATAAATGTAAAATTTTAACCTTACATGTCCTATGTCTTGCCCTCAAAAAAACGTCTTATGTGTTGGGAATAGATGAAAGAAAAATGTAATTCCATTTTGTCCTAATAAGCATAAATATCAACACATAAAACGAATACAAAGGTGCGTCATGATACTTTTCACCTTCAGAACTGACAAAATGTCAAAAACTGCCTCTGATTGTTAATGTGTTTAACCCATCAAATGGTCCTCAGACTATCCTATTTAAAAGCAGTTAATTTGGCTTGAAGGAGCAAAAGTGCACTTTTTCTCTCCGATTTGACATGAATTAAAGGCAAACAATGTCAGGGAGAGGAAAAGCATCTGATCACGCTCGAACTACGCTGCTCTCCCACATCTCATCATCTGATGATGAACGAGTTTCATATAATTTCCAAAGGCCATTTATCACAACTCAAACAGTGTGAGAAATCCTTAAATAGGGGTTGATCTGTGGAGGAGGGTGGGGAGGGTGTAGGGGGTGTCGATGGAACAAAGGTGGCCTCAGAAGTAATGATTTCCACTTTTTTTCCCAAGCGCTCATCAGCCTGCGCCGTGTCTTTAGATGTTTGCTGGCGGTTTATTGGGAGATGCCGTTATTGTGTCATTTCTTGAGGAGGACAGTGACATTCATTGGCTCCCTCTGAGGTTATTTACAGGCGGCTTGGTGACAGTGAAACATGTCTTTGCCATAGCTTCAGAAACATGGCCTAGCGTCGTTGTTTTTTCCTGGCAGTGCGGGAGATAAGTGGCATCTCAGACCACAGGAGGGGACAGAAAACTGAGACAAATTACTCCTGAACTTGAACTCAATAAATGAACAAAACTTTGCTCACATCCACGATGTCGGCTCACATCACTGCTTCATGTTCTATGCAAAGATTTCTTGTTTTTTTTTTCTTTCTTTCTTTCATTATTATTCCCCCCTTTAAATTATGCACTTTTTTTTCTAATCACTTCACATTGTTTAATCTGTAAACACGGTAATACAGTTGATTTCACTTGAATCAATGATTTGAAATCCATCCAAACACAAGCTCAAGCCCATCTGTGCAAAAACAATTTATTTCACATTAGCGAGCATCGCGTCATGGATCATTTTCCGACACCTCAGAGTAAGACTTCAATCGAGCCTAGAGGCTTTTCTACCAACCGCCCAACCCCTCCCGCACCCCCCCTCCCCCCTCCTCCTCTCCTTTCCTCCACGTTTCCTGCTTGTCAGCTTTCCGTTTCCTCTCGTCTGCAAAGCCGGGCCTATCAGCCTTTTTATACATGGCAGCGCTGGAAAAATAGGATTACAGCAGGAGATTGCGAGGTTTTATCCCAATAGCAATTTTATCTGGGTGACTGATAAACGGCCTTAACCCTGCTGAGTACAGGGAAGCTAATGGGAAAAGTGTATTTGAACACACGAAAGATCTTTCGCATTACAGGGCCCTGGTTCGAGAAGTCCTGGCTGGAGAGGTCGTGTTGTAATAATACGCTAACACTACTGAAAAATGACCTAGTGTTAATAACCAGGTTTTGCTCCAGACTGAGAAATGATTGGCGCTGGGTCAAGAGGGGATTTTGTAAATGTCCAGTAAGTTAAAAGTTAATATTAGACAATACCATTGCAAGAAGTAGAAAAGACAGCGGAGTCTCCTGCAGCGGTTTCCTTCAACCATTACTTTTTTTGTGTGACTCTATGCAGTAAGTGTATGTGTGCACGGCCATATATAAGTGCATGCGTGTGTGCCATGTACAGTAGGGAGCTGGATGGATGCCCGGTCATGTGAATCTAGGCCAGCAGTTAATGGCGAAGCCACCAGTAGGCCACGGCTCCTCACCACTGCTGATCCAGACATTAAAAAGAATTTCAGATTTCCTCCACTTCTTTGAGGATGCACTTCCTTTGAGATGGGGTTTCTTTTGAGCATATCCAAAGTGTTTTTCCGCTCCATGCACCCACTCTACAGTAATTTAAGTTATCCTACATAGATATGCATACGCACAAGGCGCAAGGAAGTCAAATGTACACTTGCACTGTTTGCAGCTGATCGATTAATAAAAATGCATAAATATAAAGTCTCTGTTACATACTGTACATACACGTTAATAATCTTTTACACCTACAGTACGTGCAATTCAATGTAGGACATATAGGATTTTTCCCGCATCTTAGATGTATAATATTTTTTAATTAGCACACACTGGTTTTTCTATCAGGGGTTTTAGACGACAGTCCAGAAGGACCACCGGTGGCAAGGTAGAGTTTATCATTCTACCTCATTTAATACACCTGATTCAACTCATCAGCTAATTAGCAAAGCCTTCATGTGCCGAATGTGATGTGAAAAAACACAACTCTCTATAGAGTCGGGCCCCTCCAGGACTGGAGTCTGACACCCCTGATTTATACCTTCAATGTATCAGTTTGAAGCAACGGTTTATAACCGAGTCCCCGTCTGTTTCTCCGTGGCATGTTGTGCTTGTGCAGTTAGAGCACCATATTGTAGAGATGCAGCATTTCTGAAGTAACTTTGATTGACATTAACTGTGCATATGTGTCCAATCTGCTCCTCGGGATACGCCGGATCATGATGATCCTTATTTATGTTTTCCGCTGTCGGCGCGCTGCGAGTTAACTGCCCATTCCGCACTAAATTAATTAGTTTGGCATGTAGCCTAAGATGGAAAATTGGATCCAATATGTTATTTCCAGAGGATTTTCAATGAGGCTTTCATTCCAGGGCGAAACGCATTTCAAATATTTGGGTCACACATTGTGCATTTTTTTTTCCCCCTATCTATTAAAAAAATAATGTGATGTCTGATATTATGGCATTGTCTTTTTCTTTTTAACATGCTCTTTTTTAATCATTTCATAAAAGGAAAAAGAATAGCCATAAAAACATCAGCTTTTGGGAGAGCAGAGAGAGAGAGAGAGAGAGAGAGAGAGAGAGAGAAGGAAAGAGCACCTATCTGAAAACAACTCAAGTTGATATTCCTTGTGCAAGGTTTTATATGAGTAAATAAAGCAAATAAAATAATCATGCATGAGAGGAGAGGAGAAGAAGGAAAGAAAAATAAGAGGCTGCAGAAGTGCCTCCAATCCATGTTGTTGTGAGGAAGATAAATCCTTTGTAGTTCATGCTCTCCTAATAACAACATAGCTAATTAATAACTTTAACACAATTATAAATTAACTTCGGATCAGGACCCCGGCTTTGCATATGATTTCCCGTAATCACTAAAGCTACTGCAAAACCGTGTCTCACATCAACCGTAACTCGGGCTGCAAAAGTTCTCATTGGGTTTAAATGTACAGCAAATGATCTCTGCAGGGACCCTAAAAGAAACCCCTTAACACCACCACTGAGGGGGGAAAAAAGAAAAAAAAGATCATCATATTTTTTTCCCTCTTTTTGTACCTTTTTAAAATGTTAATTTAAACTAGCACCTTAATCATTTTAATTCATGCTTGCCTTGAAGGAATTAAGATTTGAATTAAATATTTTTAAAGTCATTACGGATGAAAAGGCACTAAAAAAAAAAAAAAATCGTTCTTTCAGTGTTCACAAATGTTTTAACCTCCTTTTCGGTAAGAACAACTCCTTTTTCTTTCCCTCCCCTCTGCATGTCTGGAGTGATTAGGATGCGCTCTACATGCCGCTCATTTTTCAACACCTAGGTGGCAAGGTACTGGATCCATAATCACATCCCGGTAATTAAAGGTGGAGAGAGCAGGCGAGGAAAAGAGGAAGGGGGACAGGGAAGATGATGTGTGCCCTGACTCCTGCTATTCCACCGTGGTTTTTCAGGTTGCTCCTTTAATGGGCAGAATCAGATCATGTACTTCTGTCAACTTGAAGGGAATTTCCCTTAATTTACTTATTAATGACATGTAAATCTATTTATACTGAGACCTTCAACTTCTGGCAAATGCAATCGTCTTACTTCCCATAAATCTACTGGTTTGAAAACAGACCAGAAAAAAAGGCAAAGACAGAGAGAGAGAGAGAGAGAGAGAGAGAGAGAGCCCACCCCCTCATTCTTGTTCGGTTAAAAATTTATACAGTCCATGTTAAATTTATTAATCTTGCTTGCTGTCATTCACTTTGCTGCTCCCGAACTGAAATATGACTTGACAGCAAGCACATTAAAGATGTATGTCATTGTATTCAACAAAGATTAATGAAGCTCAGTAAAAAAATAGCTGTATAACAGAGACAGAAAAAGAGAAAGAAAGACTGAGAGATAGATAGCGAGCGAGTGAGCAAGTGAATGAGTGAACCGAGTAAGCGAGTGAGTGATTGGAATGTGAAATCATGGAATTACACACAGTATTCAGTGAATAGCACAGTTTAATACACTTCTGGGATTTTAGCCTTGCTAGGAGGGTTTTGGGTTCACGCTGTACTCTATGTACAACCACGAAAACCTGATAAAGTGTATCTCGCTCTAGGAGCTATATAGTGTCTAGTGTGTGGTGCGGAGGGACTTCAGTATAAGAAAACCTAGAGGCTTTCTCTTGACATGCTGTGATGCTGTGGGGTATTTACACAATTCCCACGGACTGGAATGACATCTGGATGTAAACATAACTTTATGACAATCCAAAAATGTCTCTGCATCTATTTTTTTTTTTTTTTGGCAACAATGAAACAAACTAGGGCAAACATCAATGCCTGCTGATGTTATAAAAGTTTAGAACATTGCCTGATGTGATGAGAATGTTGTTCTCACCAAACTGGAGGCCTGAGCACTGAGGCCTAAGATGAGGATATTGCTATAATCACAGGCACACCTTTCTTTCTTTGTTTGTTTTTCTTTCTTTATTTATTTAATGTATCTAACCTCTTCTTTATCATGGCCAGGGCCTTAGTGGATCAGACTTCTATCCAAGGAACACTCCATATAAGGTCCCTGGAAGGATCTCTAGTCCATCACAAGGCACAATTCACACTTTTGTTTACACCTGGGGCAATTTAGTATAAACAATTCATAATTCACTTTTATATATATATATATATATATATATATATATATATATATATATATATATATATATATAAAGAAAACTAGATAACCACAGAATAAATGGGAAGGACATGAATACCTCCATAAAGACACTAATCCCAAGCTTAGGGTTGAAACCCCATTAACAATCCTACCTACTGTGCCACCAAGGCTCCCTTGATATAATTTATATAAAATGATCTGCATATCCATTCAGGTCAACATAGTTTATTCAGACTTATGCAAACGTGATCACAAGATGAAACTGGCAATAACTAGTAATAGCTATGCACATTATGATTCTGGTGATAGCTTCAGTTAAGTCATTTGCTATGATTTATTATAAAATATGCCATGCATTATACCAGGTGGCAATCTGGCTTAGTGGTTAGCATTGTCGACTTGCAGGTTGAGGGTGCAAATCTTGCATGTTCTTCTTTCCACGGTCCAAAGAGATGTGGTTTAGACTGATTGAAATCTCCAAATTGCCCATAGCAAATATTTTGGTGAGTGAGTGTGTGCTCGATTTTACAAACTTTGGAGTACTACTTATGGTCATATGACTCTGAGCATGTCCAAACTTTTCTAATGCTAAAACTTGTCTTGGGTGGTAAGTAGGTTGGGTTTGGTTAGTATTTTGGATGGGAGACCACTCGAGAATACTAGATGCTGTAAAAATTTCATGAGATAACCTCAACTGGATACTGTAGCTCTGTATATTAAAAACTACTGCTGCGATCATAAGGAATCAACTAAACTCACCCTCCCAGTATATTATTGAAAAGATGATTTATAATCCCACTGACAGGCATACACTCTGTGTTATCTCACTAAGTACTGTACCATAGCAAACCCTTTCCAGAGACATGCTTACTGCTGATGTCATATACCCTCCAGCTGAAAAACACAAATCCAAACAGGCCCTTAGGTGAAATGTGTATGAAACCATAACTGTGGTCTGGGTGTTAGGACAAGCCTGACTGCTGCCGAAGGGCCTTTTCATCCCATGTAGTTAACCAACCATTTGATGGGACAGACATCCCTAAAAGAGAATGCTTTTGTGGTGTACGTTAGAATTCATCCAGATGTACTATTTAATTAAAGAAAAATTATATAAAATGGATACTGTTTATTTGCATTTGATAAACAAGGGGGATAAATATTAGAATCCAAAATTGCACATTTATATTATAGTAGATGTGCCCGCGATTCATTCGCGTAGAATTTAATTGCATGCTCGCTTTTAAAAAAGTACAATGCCATACAACGCTGTTGAATTTTAGAATGAACTTAAATTTTTACGTTACCATGTAGTGCGCGGTAGTAAGATGTAACATTGCGTTTATTAAGTAGATTTCAACTGAAAATGTGTATTAAGAAAGTATTTAAAAATGTACAACGCAATCTGTTGATTTCGAGATGAACTAATTATTTTTTTCAAGGATGATTATTTCATGATATAAAGGCATTTTCCATTTATATTTCATAGTAGCATATCTTTTATTCTGTGGACCGATTGCGATGAAATATATATTTTAAAAAGCCTATACTGTATGTTATCTCAAGCTCGGCCAAATACACCTGTAAAAAAAAACATTAAAATCCGTTCAGTAGTTTTTACATGATTCGTGCACAAACAAACAGACAAACAAAAATTCCAAAAACCATCTTGATGTGTCCTATTACTCATCTTACATCCCCCTAAATTATTCTTTTGAAAATATTTTCATTGTACAGACAAAACAAATTTACAATTTAATTATATGTATAGAAGATACAATTTGAATTCCTTTTTTTATTTGCGAAGTTACAAGTTGGAAAATTGTCATGTTGTCAGTTTCAGTAAAATAGCTCTATCCTTTTCTGGTATGTGAGGGAAAATGTATGTAGTTTGTTAGTTTTTATTTATTTGTTTGTTTATGCCTAATTGCCCCAAAATATCGGAAGCACTTCATGAAAGAGTAGGTTAGTAGAGTAACTTTTCCTGTTTTACCCCAGCAATGAGTAGTGTTTCTGAATTCATGTTGCATAATCACATACAGTAGTGTGACAGAATTCACAAACTGCCCTTAGACTTATATTTATAAAGTCATAAGGCTTTCACTGTACAGAGAAGGAATTCAAAATTGTTTATAGGTATATAAAAAGGTATAAAATTATTGTTGATGATAATTAGATATATAGGTATATAGAAATAAGACAGCAAGCTTTCTTTTACTAGTTTCATTTTTGCCCCCAAATTTCTTTTTTGTCAGAAAATTTGGGATCTGTACAAAGTAAGCAATATCACATGAAAGTTAGTGCCATTGTGCTGTTATCAAAATGACAGTGATGCAGTCATAGGTACGAGAGTGCATGCTGATATTCATTACAACAACACAACCTTGAGTGTGATATTGCTTTTATACAACAGCTCTATAATCACCATTTATTATAAACAAATGATGATTTGTTTGTTTATTAAATAGTTATGTTGCTGTCCCAGTGGCTGGTAACCGATAGTTGGTAATTAACATGGGTGAAAACAGTATGGTAGTATGTAGGCAAAAGGTAAAGGAAATAAACCGTGGAGGTTAGAGAAGTCCTATAAATCTTTTAAGATTCTCTTTATATTTACACTTATTCTATTCAAGAATATTAAATCATGAATCATAAAATGAAAAGCTAGTGTTCTATGTTGGGTCTACACACATCTTGTTCTACACTCCAAATATTGCCTTGACCAGGGCTTAGAAGGGAATTTGGGATTCAGCCTTGTGTCAGTTTTGTAGCTCACGTTCGCCATAAACAAACCTAAACGGACAGTTCAAAGGCACTTCAGAGCAACTTAGAAGCAATGAAAATGACAATGTTATTAGATGCGTTTTCTGGTTGAAAGTGATTCTGTAACTGTTTCCAAATGTGGGTTTTTGTAGGGAGCTGCTTTCCCTTCTTTTCAGTACTGCAGTATGTACCATACCAATTCAATTTCATTCATGTTGGTAACAGTTAGTTCAAGTAATGATTGTTAGAACAACTGTGATAAAGAGTGATGCTTCTCATCCAATCAGATTACTTGGTCAGAACTAACAGTTGTATAATAGATAATAACCTACTGTGTTAAATGTACACATATGTTTTTGCCAATGATTTATTTCTCGCTAATGATTTGAGTGATTCATTTACATACGCTTAATTAAATATGATTCATTTTCACTCTGTAAGCCCTGATGCAGTGTTAATGATTTACATGATCATGCATGAACTTTGAATTAGTGGATAAATGTCAGATTTGATAACTAGATTATCTCAAGTAGGTTATCGCCTTGTCTTAAAATTGGATTATCTGACAAAATATCAAATAAGCACTAGCTATCTATGCTGGTATTTAATTGCCGGTAGCATTCTTTCCCAGGATGATGAAACGTAAGCATCATTTTGTATGATCTGATCAGTTTGTCTAATAGATTCATCCACCTGTGATGAACATAATTCAGTTTTGTATTAATACAGCACTAATGATTTTTCTTCCTGATATATGGATAAGCATCAGCTTTGCTAAGATTATGTAAGATTATTTTTCACTGCTGGAATGTTTCTTCATGTACTTGGAGCACACCTCATGAGAAACATGATTTTTATTACGGGGCACAGTGATTAGTCCACGCTACTGTGAGTAGCGCATTTTACCATGTGGACACCAGTGTAGTTAAATACATGTGCCTTGTTTGTGGTCAGTCTGACGAAGCATTAATCACTGCGTTTTCCTGCTTTTGATCTAAAACTCCAGCTGCTAACTGCTTGGTTCCCATGTGAAGACAATAAATTAAATATTAGTATACTACAATTTGAAATGCCCTCCCCAAGCTGTTTATCAGCTGTTTTGCTATTCCTGTATGCTATATTATTCACCAAACCATTTTAAAACTAATGGCTTGTTACAGCTTGTTTTTGCATTCTATTTGCTTTTGTTCAGCATATTTCTCATAAAACAAATTGAAGGGATATCCTAAAGGGAGCAGAGAGGGGGGAAAAATTAAACTTTCAGAGTCACAAACCATTTTAGAATCACTCACACTAATGTGGTTAGGGACACTGGAATAATTGGAGTATTTACTGAAACGATGGATTGTCATCAACTTCAAAATGCCAGTTCCACTTAAGTGATTAAGTCTTGGCCATGAAGAGTTTGTGTCCAATGCACATTCTAAGAATTTATAAATAAACACAATTCCTATTGATATAGGTGAGATTCCTATATCTCATCTCATTATTGGGGGGGAGGGGGGGTGGGCTATTTAATTTTCACTGAATTGTCACTGCAAATCAAATGATCAGCTTTATCCTATCCCACTGTAGGAGTGGGCTTTTCCTGATGTCCTGATGACACCATTGTCAGGGAACGAGGACGCACTCAATGGTTCGAAAGGGATGAAAATGCTTTAAATCATACGGCTTGTCCTTTACAGCCAGCAGATCTCAACCCAATTTTACAACTGTGGGAGTTTTTGTAGTAAAATTATTAGACAGTGCTCTCTACCAGTATCATCAAAACACCAAAAGAGGTATTATGTTTAGAAAGAATGATGTCTATTACCCTAGGAACACATACAGTAGATGGTGCAGTGAAGCTCTTTATGAATGCTGGTTTATTACGTTATCCACCCCTGTTTTATTTTAGTTTTTCCTGCACAACATCTCTGATTGACCATACTATACATTACAGATATACTGTAGGAACTGAAGCAATTAAAATGCATATATAATTTATGGATATAAATAAACTCCATCCCAAATTATACTGTATGCACTGGGGTTAATTAAGAAATTTTCAATAACTTCTTGAATCCTTAATGCACCCCATGCAATTGTGCTGCCTGCCATATAAGATTACAGAAAACAGTAAACACTTAACGCTAATCTGTAGCTTGTACAGTGCATGAATTCACCAGGAGCACTGTCGTGTACTAACCACATGCTGTTGTGCATACTGTTCTATTTATTTTTATTGTCGTTGATGTATGCATTTTTATTGTCATTGAAACATATTACCTTATCCATTCAAAATGTTACCTCATATTTACTGTATATTATATAGTGCAGTATATTTATAGATTATAGTGTTTAAAAAAGAGTTTTAAAACCAATGCCATTCATGTTCTGTTATTACATCTAAAATCATTCTAGTTGTTTTAGAATTTATTGGGTTTGACTGGAACTATGGACATCTGTGTGTCTTTCATCACTGGGCTGAATGCAGATGAGTGAATGTATCGGCAGTTCAGGGATTTACTTTTCCTTAGTGCATTTCTAAATCAATCCAATGCATTAGTTATTATGGCTGTCTCTGATACAGTATAGATCCTCGTTAAAGAGCTGCACTGTGCAACTGTCTGGTAAGCCAGGCTGCTCACGTGCAGGTTCATCAGGCCAGAGGGAACGACACCTAAACATCTCAGATAACTGCTTTTGAATATTTCGAAACTTCCAGCCAGGGACATGGGAAGAGAGGGATTAATTGATTGATTGCATTCATAACTATTGTATAATGATCAATGAAGTTCAATATAAATCAATTCACAGATGTACATTTGATTCATCATGTTTGGTCAATTTAAGAATTATGTATTATTATTATTATTATTATTATTATTATATTATTTATTATTATTATTATTATTATTATTGAATGCTAGACATTAAACTACTCCCTAGAAACACTTAACCAAGCTTGGGTTTCAAACCAGAAATACTTTGAAACCAAAATGCTACCTGTTGTGCTACAGCAATCCTATTATTATTATTTATTATTATTATTATTATTATTATTATTATTACGAACACATCAGCCCTGCCCTTCACTGGGTGACAGCAGGAAGGCAACCCATTAACGAAGAGTGAGATATTCTGAAAGAAGGCTGGCATTATCTTTCAGGATAGAAGGCCGCAAATTCCCTCTCTCAGGTGGATGATTAAAATCAATTAAATCACTCCTGCTATTCCAGCCTAGGGATTCTCCTGACGAATGAAATTATGCTTTAAAGAGAGAGAGAGAGAGACACAGAGGAGAGAGAGAGAGAGTAATGTTCTCTCCCAAGCCCTGTCTCTCCCTAGCCCTGTCTCAGCATCACTCTCCCTCACAAATGAGATTAAAATGTGCAGCTTGGGGATTTCAAAGGGATATTTTCCATAAGAACATGAAAAGTCCTAAGAAGCCAGTGTAAGTAGACTTGAAAGCCTCTAGCGGGAGGCGCTGTCTGCTGCCAGGCCTGCCTTCGCCTCTTACGCTGCCAGGGCGAAAAAAGTTATGCTGACACACACACACACACGCACAGACACACACACACACACACACACACACACACACACAAACACACACACGCACACACACACACACACACACACACACGTGCACGCACACACATAGAGCGCTCTCACTAGTACACAAACAAACATACCTACACACACCAACACACATAACAAGGCATGCTCTGCTTGTTAAGGTATAAATAAACACACACCTACTCGCCTCAGCAAGCATTACCATAACTCGTGCTGTGTGACTGAAGCAGCCATGACATGTAACCAAACAGGGCTTGTGTAGCGGCGTGCCATACACCGTTTGGTGTTGACAGCGTGCTGATTTCCCGTGTCACTGTGTGCCGCTGTTCTTTTTTTTCCTGCGTGCCTGTGTTTCTGTCACTTAAAGAACATGTGGCGACGTGATTAAGCTGAAATACTATGTCAATGTGAAGCCTTTCTCACCATTCCTCCCTTGTACCTCGTAGACAAGCGGAGATTAAGTGTTTTCTCGTAGAGGGCCATGACATGCATGCCTGATTTACACTGTGTTGTGTGATTCTTTTGCATAGCTCAAAGAACACACTTATGCCATCCAAGGCAAATGCTTTCCCAGTTTGGTGTTTCAGTGAAATGTCAAATTTAGATTCGACTCCAAAAGGCTTGAAGTCACAGTGTTCACTAGTTTTTTTTTTGTTTTTTGTTTTTTTCTGTATTTAGTAGACTAATGGACCAACATCTAGTGTCATAACACAGTAGGAACATGTCAAATGAATTCCATAAGTGGGCTGCTATTTCTATTCATCTGATATTACATTTACAAATACGCCCTCACCGGCCACTTTAATAGGAACACATGCAGCTGATCGTTTATGCAGTTATCTAATCAGCTGTGCTGAGCCTAAAATCATGCAGATGCAGGTCACAATTTGTAAAAAAAGAAATATATGTGATCTCACTGACTTTGATTGTAACATCTATTTTAATAACTGCTGATCTCAAACACAACATTCTGCACAGATGAGTGTGAAACAAATACATAATGAGAGCAGTCCTATGGGTGTAAAACACCTTGTTGATGAGAAAGGTCAGAGAAGATTGACTAGACCTGTTCACACTAATGTACAGTAACAGTATATCAGTTAATCACTCTTTGCAGCTGTGCTGAGCGGAAAAGCATGTCTGAATGCACACACACTGGGCCTTGGGGTAGATAAATAACTACACAGTGGAGAGCTACATCACTTCATATTGCTTTAAGTTAAGAACTCGAGGCCACAGTGTCCACATGCTCACGGAAACTAAAGAGCTGAAGATATTTCTGAAAATTCAAAAATATCCTCACTGTCCAGGTTTGGTGAGTGTTTTTTTTTTTTTTTTTTTTTTTTTGGATTTTTCCCCGATTTTCTCCCTAATTTAGTCGTGTCCAATTCCTCCCCGTCACTAGGGGGCTCCCACATTAAGGCTACTACTACCACTCAGCCAGGAGGGCCGAAGACTATCACGTGTTTCCTCCGAACCACGTGACGCCAGCCGACCGCATCTTTTCGAACTGCTCGCTCGCGCACCGTTGGGGGCGGCGTAACACACTCGGCGGACAGCGCTATCCGCTCCGCGAGCTCACAGACGCCCCTGACTGGCTGTAGAGCCGTGATTAATGTCGGAGCACAATGTACCTCTCATCCCTCCCCTCTGAGAGAGCTCGGCCAATCAGCTCTCTCTAGACCTCCGGCTGCGAGAGGTTACAGCACCACCCGGGATTCGAACTAGCGATCTCCGGATGATAGAGCGAGCGCTTTACCCACTGCGCCACTCGGAGGCCCTGGTGAGTGTTTGTTGTCACATTTCTGAGTGTTTCAATTCGTGTTGAAAAGACTCTTTAAAATGTTTTACAGGACGGATTCTTTACAATGGCATGAACCAAATGTGAAAAATGTAAATACCATTTTAAATAACTAGATAGTAATCATAGTGTGTGTGTGTGTGTGTGTGTGTGTGTGTGTGTGTGTGTGTGTGTGTGTGTGTGTGTGTGTGTGTGTGTGTGTGTGTGTGTGGTATGGTATGGTATGGTTTGGTATATATGTATTGATTCCCACGATTAAGTTACTGATCAGAAGGTCAGGAGTTCGAGCCCCACCTCCGCCAGGTTGCCGCTGTTGAGCCCTTGAGCAAAGCCCTTAACCGTGTCTGCTCCGAGGGCGCATATAACGGCTGACCCCAGCCTACTAACAACAATATTTGAAGATTGAATAATTTCAATTTGCAATAATTTATATGTGATGAATGAAACTTCTTTCTGATTTCCTAGGGAGCACTATCTGATCATCAGTGGTTTAGCAGTGGTTTGTGTATTGAGGTGTCCCAGAAGATTACTAAAACCAGACAAAGTGAACTGCCGCCTTGCTTTCATAACCAAATCTATAATGTGGACAATGAACAAGAATCATGACTGCACCTATAAGGCTGATAAAACGCTGAAAACATGTAAAACTGTCTGATTGGGATAATGTCAGGGATTTCAGTCTGTGCTGCTGCCTCTATAACCACCAGAATCTCCTTTGAGCTGATCAGAACTATTTAATACCTTATTAGATGGAGTATATAGTGAGAGCATTGCTTTGGAATCTGCCAGTCTTTTGTCTCCTGACAAATTTACCTATTCGCCAATTCAGTGGACGTGTTTGAGCGGTGAGCCTCTGTCAATCCTGGTTAAAGACAGCATCCCCCCACATCTAGCCTTCTAAAGCTTTTGATTTAGAGCTCGACAGTAAAGCTTTAAAGAAAAGAAATGCATTCCGTTAACCATGGCCGCCTGTAGAAAGCCCGTTTGAAAAACAGTGCATGGAAATGCTTAATTAACTGACATCGTCCAGTCAGGTTCACTCTTCTAAACCTGTGGCTCACCTCGGAGACCAAAGAGGGGCGATCCCTTGGGTTCACTTGATATGTCGGCATTTTATGGCCCCCTGAAGAATGATTTTAACAGACATAAATTTCTACCGGGTGGATTTGATCTAACTCCACTTAATCAGAGAATCTCTCATACTATGGAATGAAGGAATGAGGAAGAACAAAGTTTTTTATTTATTTTTTATTTTTTTCTCATATGCACATTGAAAAGCCCTGAGGGGATGATGGATAGAGCTGAACGTATTCAGCACAAGCAAATGGATTCCAAAAACATAAATACAAGGGGGAAAAGAGCAGACAAATCAATGCTGCAGAAAGCTATTATAACTCTAAATCCGCTCCATATCCGTCTCCTCATACTACGGCTTCAACAACCTCACATCGCACAACTACAACTTCCCTATTTTCTGAAATCCAGTGTCATTCGAGGCGGGGCACAGGAACAGTTGCTTTAACTTTCATGAACTTTCTATTACATGTTTTAATGTTTTGATTCAAGAATCGTAAATAAAGCATGGTTGGCTTCTTCTTTCCACCTTTTAATTGACATCTCTCCTTGTATCAAGTAAGACGTGGATCTGAATATCGGTTAAAGCTGCCACCTTAAATTATCATTTTAATGGTAACATTGGTATGGGTGGAGTATCATATTAGTCTTAAGAGCAAGGTGCCGGTTTGTTTCATATTGCCTTCATCTTAAGCGAGTCAATAGCGCGGCGCTCGTGTTGCCTCAGTGATTATGTATCTAATGAAAACTATCTCAGTTGAATGTCCAAAGCAAATCTAATTTAAATATCCATTTATCTGTCTGTGAGAATGCCTTTTGGCTATTAGTCCAAGCGAACAGGTCTGGCCTGGTAATTTCCTCCCTCTCCTTGACTCCAGACCAAGGGAGAGACCCCATTCCCTCTTCACCACCACAGGCTCTTAGCATTAGAAATGAATAATGCAGTAACACCGTCTCCTAAATACATTCAGCCCCACACACACGCACACACACACACCAGAGCCCACCCCCACCCCCGGGCTTGGAGCGGATGGTTCAAGTACGCACACTTGAGGGGGCAGCGGCAGTATCAGCTAACAATTATCTGGTGAATTTGTACACTTTATTACTGAATCTCCACTGGGCAAACAGTGTCACTGTGGAGAGAGCGGACCCCCTCACCCACTTATTTATCTAATAAGAGCAAATTAATTAGACCCGAATGAGCTTAGCACTGCTGCTCTCTGGCTACTGTAGAATGACTCTGGCCATGTTCAACACAGCAGGACAGCACATATATATGACAGAGATGATTAAAAAAAAAAAAAAAGAGGGAAAAATGCCTAGAGACAGTGTCACTTCTTCATTTATTCTTTATATGAGGGTCTGTGGATTAAACAGAGGAGGGTTCAGAGCCTATTTAGGAAGTGATGGTAGGGTCAAAAGGGTCTAATAGTTTCATTATTTCATTACATAATATATAGTCATCAGTCCAAACAAAGAAACTAAGCAGCAAAAGTGAAACAAAGCAAATAAAGTGTTGAGAATTCCAATCAAAAGATATATTATAACTATATAAGTTACATACCGTATATGGCCAAATGGTCGCGGATCCCAATTTTCCATCACTGGAGATAACAGGCCCAAATCTGTTCCAGCATGACAACACGCCTGTGTACAACCAAACTCTATGAAGAACTCAAGGTTGGAGTGGAAGAACTCAAGTGACCCCAATGAGCTCTTTAAGGACCAACCGCACCACAGGCTTCATATGAGGCAATGACCTCATTAATGTACTTGTAGCTAAATGAATACAACTTCCCACATATGAGCTCTAAAATCTAGTGGAAAGCCTTACCCAATATGCAATGGAAAGTTCAGCCATGACACTTTATACGCAGCGTATGCACAAATGCTTGACCATACAGTGTACAGTATATCCATACTGTACAATATAATTGTTCTTTGTCCAGAATTACACCAAGGGTCTGTGGACTTTCAACTTGCATGATCTAAAAGATGCTCTTCCCGACGCAACTCTGTTATTTTATCCAGGTTTATCCAGATGGGAATCAAACCTGGTTCTTCCGCATGGTAGGCGAGAAACCTACAGTACCACTGAGCCAACGGAATGCTCTCACAGAATGACATATAATGGTACTTTTAGTTAATCTAATTTAAGCTTGCTAATAAAAATAAAAAAACTTCATGGGTGAAATATTATGTTCCTGGCAGTCGAGTTTTAGACTCTACAGTACAGACAAGGACGTATACTTCAGTCGTCATGCTGCCGGTTTTATCATTAAGCATTTGTCTCAATTTGTTATTACCTCTTACTGTACACTCAATGTTAAATACCTGTTGATGTCAAGCCAGAAAAAATCAGGGAGCCCTAACAGTTTACTCCTGGCTCTTGTATTATCATGTCAGTGAGGTCTGCTTAGCCTATCACACACCTACACATCTGCTCCCCTTAAAGCCAGTCTTAAATCAAAGCACAAACGCAGGCCTTGTTGTTGATGAGCCGGGGCCCACTGTCCTTGCACTGGTTCCCAAGCGTCTCATCATTTTGCTCTCCATGAGACAAAGCTGCCTTCATATGCATGCGTAATGCCTCGTTGTTACATAACGCACTGTAAGACACACAATCAAATGAACTTAGTGTTTTAACTGTTTTAAACATTTGCACAAACTTCTGCAAAACTTTTAAATAAGGCTATTGTGGAATGTTCATCTTAAGCCTTAGTCCTCCCCGATTTTAGAATAAGAGACTCGTTTATCATGGCAGTTGGCGGAAATTATGCTTAATTTAGTGTTTTAAGCATTATGCTGTTTTACAGTAAGTTCTGTGTAACCGTGTAACTCCACTAGACTGATTTGTGTTCATGCTTATTGCTTTGACATGTCAAATATGCAAATGCACCGCCTTTGTAACCAAACTGAGGGACAACATAATGTCATTGCCTTGTCTAAGCTTGAATTATTCAGATCCCCTTTGCCATGCAACTTTTATTTCCTTTATCACAGCAAAGTACTAAAACACTTTGTTGTTTTCTCTGCATGCTTCTTATTCATGGGAAACTTATTTCACTGAAACTTTAAATTAATTATGAATACAAAAGTATATTTCCGCTGCTCTCTGAGAATGCTCGGAATCGTAACTCTGTCCTTGGTGTGCTGCCTTGTCACTATCGAAATGAAACAGAAATTTTAAACATGCTGAGAGGGAGCGCAAAGATGTTCTCCGTGTCTTTTTAACCTTTCGCTGCAATGAGCAGCTCGCAGAACAAAGGTTATTCGACGTGCTTTGTTTTCACAGGGACATTTTAGTGTGTATTAATGTATTTTCCCTCTGGATGGATCTTTTGTTCTCTCATATGAACAGAGAATCTGTACAATACTATTATTTTCTCATTTTTGTCAGCTGTATGGTGTGATCAGGTGTCAGAGTGCAGTCCGAAGGGACAAGAGGTGTGATGCATTTTTAATTGAGAACAGGATGAGACAAGTGCGTTCGTGTCTCTCCTGTCTCAAAACCTGACTGTCAGTTGGATTGCCTCGGAAATCCTTCACTATCACGATGAAAACAAAGTGACATACTCCAATCTCTAATACTCCTGGATGTTGCTCTGAACAATCAAAGTGAATCTCTTTGATGGACGTGTGTGTGATGGATACTCACCAAGCAACATAAATTTTATGTCCTCCATGCCAGCTATCTAATATTTGATAGAGAACCTGATCTATTTCACCAATAAACATCCAATAACTGCTTATTTTCTCTACCTGACATGAAAGATGACCAGCCACTGACTTGTTTCTCCACACCACACCTGGGCTTTACTAACTGCTTCAAACTGAACTTTTTTTTTTTTTTTTTAAACAAAGCAAAAAGCATGACTCCATTAAACATTTTTTTCTAGTACGTCTAGTTCTGAATTACTCTTTGTTTCATTTCTCAAAGACGGGTTTTGCTGCTTAAATCTATTCTACTGAATAAAAAGCAAACCCGAACCTTTAAGATCCTCAGGGTTTGGGGTTAAAATAAATCAAGTGTAAAGTAAACTAATAAATAAATATTTTCAAGTGGTACAATTCATTTTCTGAAGCAAGAAAATACGTTTGCATGCTAATGATTAGCAGTAACAATACAAACTAGCTATATAAATACAACCCATTGTTTAGGCACAGTTGTAGCAATAGTTAGCAATATGGCACATAGAATAGTCTATTCAACAAATCCTATATAGACTGCCTGTAACTAAATATTTATCTTCAACCAACATAAAATGCTTTAAATGTCTATACAATTTTTTTATATATATATATTTCCTTAAATCTGTTTCTATCTATTGTTGCTGGTTTAAGACAACATACTGTATAGATAGTTAATTACATGTCTATTGTACAGTATCTGGGAAATTTTGTTGTTGTTGTTGTTGTCATTGTTGTTGATTTGTTTTTTGTTTAATCGGATGCTTAAAAATCTCATGTGAAAGAGTCACCTTAGGACTCCCAAGTGGCGCAACAGCAAAGTGTTCATCCCTTTGTTGGGCGATCGCAATTGCAAATGCCACAGCTGTCCATGGCTGGGAGCCAAAGACGCAAAATTGGCTGTGCTGTCTGGACAGGAGGGATGGCATACTCTTACTCTCCTTTCAGTTAGCCAACTGTGTGTATCTGTGTGCTAATGTATGTAGAAGAGGGTGGGTAGCACTTTCCTCAGAGTGGGTGATATTCAGGGGTGAAAGTAATTTGAAATTCTTATCCATGCTGTGTAGCCAAAGGGGGAAAAGAGGAGTGTTGGGCAGTCCTGTAAATTTCATAAGTTTCTCTTTATATCTTCACTTATTCTACTTTAAAGTAAACTTAGATAAGTAACCGTTCTAGGGTTAAATCCCAGATGGATGGATGGATGGATGGATGGATGGATGGATTGATGGATAGATAGATAGATAGATAGATAGATAGATAGATAGATAGATAGATAGATAGATAGATAGATAGATAGATAGATAGATAGATTCGCAAAATCATGAAAAAGTCACATACCGAAAAAAAGTTTTACCGTGCCTTTCATAGATCATTTAATATTTAACCTATAATTGTTAGTTGAGTATTTCTTTTTCTGTATGCTTCCTATGTCTGTGCATTTAAACCTTTCACGACAAGTTGCCTTCCCAGCCCAAGACAGCTTCAAATAATTAGCCTACAGAAATGTAGAGGATTCGCTCTTCAACAAGGAGCGACTTGAAAGTACAGTGCATGAATCATGTATAGCTTCATTTAAAACTGCTTTGTAGACAAATACACTTGCAAAGTCAGCTCGTGAAGGAGATGCAAATCCCGTTCTCCAGCCCTGAGCCCAGTTTTAATGTGTTCAAATTAACAAGGACGGGCTCCCTTAAACAGCCCTTTAAGTGTCACTCAGGTAGGGTTCTTAAGCGTGAGGTATTTATCTATTTACTTTTTTTTTTTTGCTTCATGTTTTTCACCTTGGCCTTATTTTTTGTCATCCTGAAAAATAAATGAAACATAGACTGATGGAGAATGTTTAAAGATTGAGGGCACTCAAGCAGCCATTAAATTTGACTCAGGGGAATATTAGCCAGTAAAATGGAACACGACCATGACGTGTGGTCAAATGGCTTTTCCTTGTTCCTGTATACTTCTACATCAGAATACAAGTGCTGTTTTATTTTTGAAAGACAATGAATTTTCACACACACACACACACACACACACACACACACCCACACACACACAACTACAAACACACACGCACTCTCTATACCACTCGCTGTGTGGCCCACCTGCTGGTAAATACAGAATTTAGTGATGTATAATAAGTATAATCGATGAATGATGGTTGAACGGTCAGGGTTTCTGGATTTTCTGAGGTGCTCAGTGTGCAGATGGCAGCTCAGGGACCAGGGGAATTTAAAAAGGAGTGGATTGTTGCACACCACAGGATCTGCTTTTGTGCTTATAGCAAATGCACAGACTGAGAGCACTTTTCCAGGTAAGCAATTCTGTTGAATCAAATAAAGTCCGTCAGTTTGTTTCAGCGCACATAACATTAATCTTGCTAAACAACTTATAAAACTGCCTTGCACTTTGTCAAATTGGAGTTTTATATTTAAAATGCTTTGCATAAAAAAAATAATAATAATAAATAAATAAACATTATTTGTGAAGTGACTTAAAGTTGCTTTGTCAACAATTTGTGTTACTGCTCACATATTTTATCTTTTAGGTATTTAAGGTATGTTACAAATTGTGTGTAGATTTTCTTACGTTTGTCTTCATAATCATAAAAGTGAACAAACCAAATTATTATCATTATAAAATTATTATTATTATTATTATTATTATTATTATTATTATTATTATTATTATTATTATTATTATTTACACAAATCATATTTCTTAGCTAGTGACATGGAGTAAAAAATGAAGAATGTTGACACAAAATCTACAAAAGACTTTTATAATGATATCACCCATCATGCATCAAAACAGCAATTAAGCTACAAAAGCTACCCTGGTCTATATGGCCATACCCAGAAATCTCTACAACTCATAATGAGTTAATGGTACAGGATAATTAAAATAGGCATTTACTGTATGTTATCTTCTTCAGTATGCATTTGTCCATGACCTACAGTAATTGTTTTTCAAGTTATGTAACAGTAATTTGAGCAGACGTACACTTTGCCATGTTTCCACATCAGAGGAGTGTTTTGCTTTTTACGAACATCTGTAGAACATTAATAGGCCAATTCATTGTGTACGTTCATGTCATTTAAATACAATAAATTGGTATGTTTTGGGGGGCTTTATAAGTGAACGGCATGACAATGGGAAACAAAAGCAGAAATTTTGGATGCACAAGAAGTCAGAGGAACCAGTGCCAATAACCCTTAAGCAGCCCTTACTTTCAAACAAAACAACTGGACTGTAAAAGCGTTAACATGTCTATATTCCTGATATACAAGCGGCGTTCTAGTCAAACTGAGACTTGTGATGAAATTTCTGACATGACTGACATGAGACTCTTAGCTGTAGTAAAACATTTGAATGCTGGAAATGTTTTAAAGAAGGCCATGTACTGTATCTGTGAATGATTATCCCGGCTGAGGTGGCTCGGAGCCCACTGCAATCATTCCCATGAACATTCAGCAAGTTTATCATACAAACATCAGTCAATAACTTGTCCCCAAATTGTAGAGGATGCACATATGTACAGTATGTAGGAACTGGACTTACAAAAGAAACACAACAAAGTGATTTCCACTCCTCTAATGGTTTTGGGCCATTACAGGAGTTCCTGGAAGGCCGGTGTTTCAGATTTGAAGCAGGAGATCAGAAAGTCTGATCATGGCTCCAGTTTATTGAGAAAACGTTCTACCGTGATGCTATCCAAGCGCCAGTGAAACGCTGAGATAAGTGCATTAATGAAGCAGGGGATTATATAGAGAAATTAAAAAAGTTGTAATTTTACAACTGTTACTAAATAATTACTAAACGTTTTAAAGCACTAACATTTCCATAGACACCTAGCAACTGATAATGAGAAATGCATTTGTTATCCCTTTATTCATTATTAATTATAAGTTTCTGTTAAATTGCAATCATTTCTACAGCCTCTACTTCGACAGTGCCCTGTAATACAGTTATTATGGTTAATAGTGGAAGCCTAAATTAAGTTTCCTTCATTGGTCTAGAATATCAATAACTGTGTGCATGCAGGAGTTTGTGCAGATTAGAGTGAGAGCTGTTTTTTATAATTGCTTTTTTCCCGCGGTGGCGAGGACCCTCGGGGTCAGATCTAAGGAACCGGAGCGGCTTCTCCTGGGGAACCGTGCGGGACCCACAGACGCAGATTAATTGTGTGCAGTTCTGGGGCTTTAATTTGTAGGGAGGAAATGGCTGCCTAACCTAATTAAACAGTGACTTGTTTCAAATATCTGTCCAGCTGTAAGTCGAACGTTTGCATCGCACTCAGTCGCTGCCTCGTAATTGCTTCATATGCAGCGGTAGTGGGTGGAGAAGAGGGGCTTTGGGCTGGCGAAACAACATAGGGCCTGTTTTTCCTCAAGTGATCAATTTAAGAGAAGGCTCTGCTGCCCCTTAATATCCTGACCCCTAATACTTGATATTAACCAGATGCATATAAATATGAATGTAAATATTAATAAATGACAATAAATATTGTCATTTGACAAACATGGCAAAACATAGGTAAATTGTAATAGTACTCGTAAATCTGACGTACGAAGCTCTCCGAGCATTTATGGCTATAATGTGTTATTTTATCAAATCTCACGATAAAAAATTAAGATATACAGTTTAACTGTGCCCCGAATTCTAATGCCCACCTCTGTACCACTTAATTCCAAATGAGTTCTCTAAATTGTAGTTTGCACATAAAGGTTATGTTAATTCACTGACTTCATATGTTTTTGAGAAGGAAAAAAAAAAATTCATTTCATGTCTCCAAATATTTGGATTGAGACATGTTTTATATGAAATGGCACTGCAGTAAGGTGATCTACATGCAGCCCCTGCAGCCCTCTGCAGCGTTGGAACATTGGGTGTGTTTGTGCTCTCCATATGTGACCAAAGGGTCCATGAGGGAGGAGTGAGAGTCTCTTTACTCGTCCTGCTCACTCGCTCGGGGCCTGCCCCCCAGCAGGAGGCTGCCCACTGTTCCCCCGAGAGCCACCCAGGTCTCTGTTCCACACCACATCGATCCGGGAAAGTGATGAAAGAGCAGGCGGCTCACCTTCAGTCTTACGTATCCTGCGGCAATAGTGTTCCAGCACCAGTGCACCTCCCTCTGTGTCACTTTAGTCCGTCCTAGAGAAGCTTCAGGCCACTGGAGAAAGAGAGAGAGAGGGAGAGAGAGAGAGAGAGAGAGAGGTGGGCAATGTCCATGGAGAGATTAATGACATGGTCGGGTGTCCGAGATGTTTGCTCAGATGTTTGAGATGAATTTTTAATGCCGCGTTTTGCAACGATGGAAGCAGACTGCTCGAATTGTTATTAGCATAAATCTCTTTAAAATCCCACTTATTTTGATTGTTGTGGGAAAAATAAATAAATAAAAAACTTAAGGCCACTGAATGAAGAATGTTATTGGTTCCAACCAGATATGCTTCTCTTCAGAGGAACCTGATCATACACTCTGCTGTGGCGCTCTCCTGGGAATTTAAGTACCTTTAATAAAAGTGACAGGTGGTTTCTAGGGTTTAAACATGGGTGTTGAGAAAGATTTGGTTTAATTGATCTTCAGTGTGATTCTACTTATGCAGATCAGACCAAAAAAAAAAAAAAAACTGGAGAGTTAAGTAGGACAACATAGGACAATCACACAACACTAGAAGGGTTAAGGAGAGAGAGAGAGAGAGAGAGAGAGAGAGAGAGAGAGAGAGAGAGAGGAAAAAATGTGCAAATGAAAAAGAAAAGTAGAAGAAGACTTGGGAATTAAGTAAAATATAATTAATCTGTGAAATTTAGAATTTGTGTTTTAAGGTGCACTTTTGGGTAATCAGATGGCCCAGGGCTAGGGGAGTATTAACTACCGGTACACAAGTGCACTTTTATTCTCGGCATTCCTCCGCGGCTTGCTGACTTTGGGAGTTTGTTGTTCTCAGCCTTGTGGGAATCTAGCAGGAAGGAGAGCGCATTAACACACCTCAGATTCTCGGCTGTAGTCAGGCTTTAAAAGGCGAAGAGATACAGGCAGTGATCTGAGGAGCACAGCATGGAATTCAGGTAAGGGAATCTGCAGCAGCCGATCGGACAGCTGGGCTGAGCTCCATCGAGATCACAGACCATATTGAGCAGGAATAAACTCGCCTCTCTGTGCTTTATCACTTTCAGGACCTTGTCCCACAACCTTGAACACACACTCCCATGGCAAACTCACCTGGGGAACATTTACACAGAAAAAAAAAAAAAAAAAAAACATAACAGAGAGAGGGGGTTTATTCTCTGGTCCTCTTTATGTTGGGCTTGAGTTTTAATCTACTACCTGATTTCAAGGCCTCATTTTCAATGCCCCCTTGAGTACTCTACAATAAAATAAAGACTTCCCAACATACAGCATTCTAAAATCTGCTCCAGCAGAAATGAAACAGATAGATTTCTGATATTTCTCCCATTATATAATAAATAGAATGACAAATAGAAATGTCTGCAAAAAAAGCGTCCCTATATACAGGAAGAAAGTAACCGATTAATTGTTTAATCTCCCACTATGCTCTATACATTTAAGGCAGTCGATCATTTTCAGGCTTTCCCATGCCCGTTGTATAATAAATATGAAATATTGTGTTTTAACCATATCCCCAAGATCTCTGCGGCATTGTATTGTGGTCCGCGTGTTGGTGCTGGTGTGGGGTTTTTGATTAACAGAGCTGAGAGATGTGTCAAGCTCCTGTGGAAATAAGGGCACTTGGCCAGGAGATGAGCCGTCTGGAGCGGATGAGAAGAGCAGCTCCAAGCGCTACAAATCCCCTCCACGGCTAACTGCTATCTCGCTGGCACTCGGAGACAGAGGCCCAGCTGGGACTGTACCCAGGATCACTTCTCTTTCATGGGCAAACATAACTTCACCTGGCCTTCCCCCAACAAATCTCTTCTATCCGCCCCCCACGGTCACCCTCATGTCCCCCCCCCCACCCCCAGCCTCTTCTTACCCTCCCAGCTGAGCTATGCTAATCATTTCGGGGATGGGAGACATGGCTCGGTTAATTCGGCCAATTAGGCCCAAGCATTGTTTGTGGCCAGCGACATTTTGTATTCCTGCAAATGTGTGGAGGGCAAAATGTGCCCTGGAGCTACTGCGCAAGAGGAGCTCTCTACTGGCCGCGTGTCAACAAAACACGCTCGGGGGGCTGACGGCCGTGCTCGCCTTGCTGCATATGTTTATGAGAGCTGTGTGTGTATCCGTGTGTGCTGTCCTGGCCATGATTGTGTCTATGCCCACCCACTCTCTCTCTCTCTCTCTCTCTCTCTCTCTCCTTTATTTATTGTATGGCAGAGTTAGGAGATGAGGTCTTGGTGGCAGATGGGCGAGAGTAGCAGGGATTGGCTAATCCCAAATCTGCCGTCTTCTTGCCACGCCACAACGAGGGAGAAGCAGGAGCCAGCTGTCACCGAGAAGCCTTTCATGCTCCCCTGCACACAACAGCTGCATCAGGCCTGCCTGCTTGCTTCTAAATTATTAAACATCTTTTTAGTTTGTTCCAGATGCAGCTCCCAACGTGCTTATGCGAGCCTTTGTGCATTTTACATATGATTCCTCTTCTCTCTCTCTCTCTCTCTCTCTCTCTCTCTCTCTTTCCTTTCCCCTCCTCTCATCAAAATGCTGTTTGTAAAAGTCATTATCCCATCTGTGCCCCAGTTTGGACAAAACAGCCCTAGACAAATCCGAGCACGTTGCTCCTTCCAGGACAATTTGGGAGATGAGGATGATTGTGGAGGCTAAGTGCTGGAGGGCTTCGGTGCTGTCGCTCCTGAACAGAAGCCCACCTATGAGGCACAGAAGCCTTGCTACGACTGCTGCGGGGCCCCAGAGTGAGCGGCTAATAAGGAGTTTTGCAAGTAAGATCATGGCCTTGGAAATGTGGCTGAAAAGGCAGAGGCTGTTCAGTCCTTTTACTCAAGGGTTTAAATGATCTGCCGCTGATGGTGGGATTTTCCCCCTAAAGACTGGCCTACAGTGACGGGGCAATAATAGGCATGAAAAGATGTGTGTGTGTGTGTGTGTGTGTGTCCGTGTGTGTGGGGTGAATATTCAGTGTGTGTGTGTGTATATGTGTGTGCTTCTAAGGAGGATTGCAAATCCTTTCTCTAGAAGGGTATCACAGTATCAGTTAATTAAGCAAATAAAAAAAAAGTCTTACAAAAAAACAGACGCAGTACAATAAGGAAACTGAGAAACAGTTCGATTGCTACAATTTTCATGTTAGTTTCTCATAACAGCAGATTCTTATCATTTTGATACACGTTTCATACAAACTTCCATCATTTCTTTTGATTGTGTAAAGCTGCTTTGAGACAATGACAAGTGCTATATATATATATATTTAAAAGCGCTATACAAATAAAATTGAATTGAATTGAAGTCACTAATAATGCTACAATAAGAAACAATTTATTACATGGTTCTTTTTATCTTTCCGATTGTTTTTTTTGTTTGTTTGTTTGTTTGTTTTCATTTTTCCTGATCACAACAATAAGTAATGGACTGTTAACTATCTTCAAAAAAGAAAGGTGAAAAAAGATAAATATTATTACACTGCTCCACACTACTGAGTTTGAAGAATAATTTTTGCAGTGTGTCCATCCAAATATCACAACAGTAGCCCCACACACTAAAAAGTTCTCTCAAAGGACATGAACAGGAAATCAGATGAAAAAGAAAAAGAAGGCACTCTCTGAGTGATTTGGCACGAGTTAGCTGCACCAGCGCTGCTGGCACTGAGTTAATAAGCATTGTGTGGGCCTGGGGAGAGATCCATGACTGATTCCAGCAGAAGTCCCAGTCCGACAAGACTCTCCAGATGAGTTCTGCACAGCCCGAACACCAGAGACCATTCCGCATCCTCCACTGGAGCTGCCACACCTGTTGTTTTTAGACACCTTAGACAAAAAAAAAAAAAAATATGGAAGAAAATAGGCAATGTGTGGTTCAGTGGTGAGAAATTATTTGAAAGGATTTTCAGGATGGTGTGGAGTTGTATGAAATATAGTAGCTTAAAGATTTCCTTAGGGAGCTGATACCTGAGATTTAATGTAAGGTAAGTGGCTTAGAGCGGTCTTCCTCAACTTTAGTCCTCCAGGGCCTTCATCTTGCCCAAGTTAATGTTTTTTTTTTTTTTTTTCCTACAAAAACACAACTGATTCAAGACACCAGCTAATTACCAGGCAATTCCTGAGGTGAACTGGGTGTCAAATAGATGGAAAAATACTGAACTGTGAGTTGTCTTGACCCTGCAGGACTGGCTGTGAGCGATGCTGGCTGAGGGACAGAATTAACACACTGGATTATTGCTCTGTGCCATCACTGCTGCCAATGCCCATGGTCATGCCAGTCATCGAGACTGCAAGTTACATTTGGCCATTTCTTGTTTCAGAGTGCACTCTTGTTTTAGAGTTAGACATTTCACAAAATGTATTATGAGACACATTTCACAGACCGCTTGCTGTCATTATGTATTGCATTATGTAAAGAATAAATAACAGGAGGCGTGTTGTTTTGTCCAGATATAAAGCAGAGTTACACTTACCAACATGAACTTAATTAGATTTAGGTAGAACACCTAAAATGGCTGCTTTCCTTCTTTAAGTTGCAAAGTGCTGACGCTGAAGGTTCCTTCTGGAAATGCTAAATAAATATTTCATTTTTTACATAAAATATCCCCATATCACAGTTACATATACTTATGTGATGTGAAGTGTCATGTCAAAAAAGTGCATTAATAGTCTGAACCGCTGTTACAGGAAACGATCTAAGACCTACAGAACCCTCTGGCCAATCAGATTTGAGAATTTAACAGCACTGCCTGTGGTATAACATTATTAAACAATGGAACTAAAAGAATGAATAAACCATAAAAAATATGTTCATAAAGTAACTAAAGATAATTAATTAAATTTGCATTGTAATATTATGTGTTTATTTAAATATTAACTTAATAGAACTGTATTGATGAATGTATATTTAATCAATGACAAAAGAATCCATATGAATGAGAAAAAAAAAATACGGCAGAATCAAAAAGTAATCCTGAATTCACCCATTTAACAACGTTTATAATAAACAATCTTATTAACGTACAGGTTCATACTGAGCATTGTGGGCTTTATTAATGATGTGAATATTGGTTTATATTTATTAAATTTATGGTTATTGTTTGGGCTATTGTTTATAAATAAAAATTAATTAATACAAATGCATTAGTTACTTTGTGTAATGTTAAATGGCGCATTAAGACTAAAGATTATATATATTTGTTAATGCTACCTATTGTGTTTAATGTTGTCCATTGAGGAAACCTTAATCAAAAGCATTGCTGCTTTACAAAGTGTTATAGAATGAACATGGGATATTGATTATAGAATAAAGAATTGCACCAAAGCATTTTAGCACTTTCCAACAAGAAGACAGTAGGAAGCTGGTGTGAGTGAGTGAACTGCGGCAGCGGCTGCATCTTGAACACCGGTCAGGGACACATTCATCGGCCTCTCAGTGTGCCTTGCATCATCAGCTCCTACCCACAGATGGTGCCATCACCATCACCACTAATATTCTGCTCCAGCTCTGCCTGGCACGGACAGCTCACAGTTCCTAATCAGAGCTGTTTGAAAGGGAAAATAGGTCATTGGGAAAGAGGGACGGGAACTCTGTTGTAGTTGTAGTTGTAATCATATGCAGTGGTACAATGAATGTGTGTCATCAGCAAATCACATTAAATCTGTTTTAATGGCTGGCCAAGTTGTATATTAAATTCGAAATTAGCGAGCAGTTTGTTGGAGTGAAACCATGCCGATTTTGTGGTTTTAAATACACAAAAAAAGTGACCTTTATAGAGGCAAATGCACGTTCTCCCAAAACAAAGCACATGCCATCACATGTGCGCACCCAGCCTAGCTGCCCTTTTTAGCAACCCAGATCTTTGCATATTCATCAGGGTGACAACAATCCAATCAGAGGCACACACCTCCATCCTGCCTCCTTTATCCACACTGAGAGACCTCCACCGGCTTTTATTTGTCTTGTCGCTCTCGGCTGAATTAAACCTGGCAGGTCCATCAATAATGTGATCAATTAAAAAATGAACAAATTGTTTTTGTCAATTGGAAAGATAAATTAAGCATACCTGACCACCCACTTGATGTTACAGTACCATTGATTTCACTTCCTTTTGTGTGTGTGTGTGTGTGTGTGTGTGTGTGTGTGTGTGTGTGTGTGTGTGTGTGTGTGTGTGTGTGTGTGTGTGTGTGTGTGTGTGTGTGTGTGTGTTTATGGAGCAGCAGATGTGCACTAAATGTTTTTCAAAAATTTTCACTAAATGCCAGTTAATTGTAACATTAGATTTTACATATTTGTATTTGTTTTTAATTTCATTTCTTCCCTTCATGACATCCCATAATAAGAATTTCTCTTTTTTCATGTTGCATAATTTCGTGCCATTTTTTTTTTTTTTTTTGCTTACTGATCCTTGATGTCGCTGGCCTCTGAAAGGGCCACAATCCGATATAAAAAAATATATGTTGACTGCTTTTAAAGTATTTGTAAAGTAGCTAAGAAACAGATGTGGACCATTATTGGAACCAATTCCTCCTACAACTTTCACTTTAGAATGCCATTATATGCTATTAAACTAACTCAACCAATTTAAAAATGTATTTATTAATTTTTTTTTTTTTTTTTTTGCTAGTAAGAATGATCGACGTAGAATTACCTTCGACAGAGTTGTGCTCCATTATCATTGCAGTCAGCGTTGTGTACAGCAGGTCCAATCTAGATAACGCAATAGAATTCAGACACACATTAATTAGCCGAGCATAACCCTAGAGAGCGCAGCTAGATATGCTATTACTGTGGAAAACATAGGAACACTCAACCACAAATTATACATTGCTTGATAAATGAACTAATGCCTCCCTGATTAAATGTCTGAAATGCAATCTACTTTTTACTCCTTAAATTACTAATTTGTCAGAACTTTTTTTTTGCAGAACTCAAGTTAGCCACTAACTTACTTTGCATTTTTTTAAATATATATATATATATATATATATATATATATATATATTTTTTTTTTTTTTTTTTCCTCTTTTATGACAAATATGGAAAAAAAATTATAGTGGTCATTTTCAAAATTCAGCTGTTTGGATGTAACACACTGGACCATTTAGTTATTTACACAGGGTTCATAAGTATATATGCAGCACCAGGTCTTAATTCTCCATCTTCATCTCTGACATAGATTAATTAAACAGCCCACACTCGCACTACATCTGTCCTACCCCTAGTTAATTGAAGTGTGACTTTACATTTTAAGGTGCGAACTCCTTCAATCTAGTTCATCTTTCTTACTGTCTTTCTTTCTTACTTACTTTCATTCCTCATTCCTTCCTTATTTGTTCTTCCCAAAAGTCCCCTTAGTGTAAAGTGAGCCAGCTTGCTGAAGCAGCAGCCAAGGGTAATGTGTGTGTGTGTGTGTGTGTGTGTGTGTGTGTGTGTGTGTGTGTGTGTGTGTGTGTGTGTGTGTGTGTGTGTGTGTGTGTGTGTGTGTGTGCATGCGTACACTCCCATATGTGTGCCTTCGCACGGTGCCAGTTGCACGTTAGAGATGTGAAAATTTACTGCAAATGAGACAACGGCAGTAAATTCATTTTTATTCGGATTACTGTCAGCGTACATTACCGCTCCACCTGTAAACATTTTGCTGGAGACGGTGTTGACAGGCTGTGATTATTATTTGGCAGATTGCACTATTAAGTCATTAACATGTCACCTCATGTTTGAGATAATACATGGGGTTCACCGCTGCACGATCACCCAGCTCGAACCTCAGTCGGAGCAGACAGAGAGCTGAGAAATGAAAAAAGCCAGCGGAAATGCTGCAGCGGGAAAGGTTAATGCGGTTAGCAGGGAAAGACAACACATGTCAAGCTGAACTGCACGTGTGTTTGTGCATGTAATAATACACCGGTGTGTTATTAGTTTTAAAATCTCATTTATTTACAAGCTTTTTGTTGAATGCTTCATTCTGAGTTGTCAGAAGGTGGGGATTTCTTTTCTATAACAGCTCCTCTGACAGTAGTTCTAGCTACAAGGTTTATATAAGATGCTTTAAGGTTCTTAAGGTTGTACTGTATTGTAACGTTGTACATTAGGATGGTTATGAGGAATAACAACAAGTAAAACTGTCTATACTGTACTCACTCTCACTATACCGCTGTATCTTGTATACATGCTCGCTGGGGCCATGGAGTTTATCCCAGGAGACTTACAGTAGGGCACAAGGTGGGGTAGATCCTGACAGGGTGCCAATCCATCACAGGGCACACGCATGCACTCACATGATCACACACTGCGGGCAATTTAGGAACGACAATTATTTTCCGCATGTCTTTGAACTGTGGGAGGAAACCAGAGAACTCGGAGGAAACCCACCAAGCACATGGAGAACATGCAAACTCCATGCACGCAGACCCAAGGTGTATATATATACTGCTGAATGTCAGCAGTTTGAATTATTTTATAGATTTATTTTAAGATTTCTTTTTACAGATTTATTTTAAGAGTAGACTCTTATTTTGAGAGTAAATTTGTGATATTGATGTTAAGAAAAAAAGTGGTGATGGAAGTTATTTTCTGGATGTTCCACAACATTAAATGAAAGAAGAACCTGTTGTTGGTGTTTGTTTGTTTGTTTGTTTGTTTGTCATTCTTTAATAAAGACATACATTTAAAACTCCTAGCACTGTAGTATAAAGGAATTCATCACACCTACTTATTGCTGATTAACTTCTTATAACAGCACAGCCTCGTTATGTTGTAATGCCAGTTTGGCTGTTTGCAGCTTTATGGATCTCTAAGAAACATTAGAATTCTCTATTTCTAATACTAAAGAACATGATAGATATTAGTATAAATCATAGCTAATGAATGTACATGTAAGTAGTCCGGTTAGCGGCTTGGTCACAGCCTTAGCAACTTACAGTATGTGCTAGTCCTGTTTCTGTATTAGTGATATTATTATTTGATGAATGAGCAGTATTTCTTAAGTGGCAGTATTATTAATGGGCGGTATTTTTAAGGAACACCTACAATATAATGTAAAATAATAAGAAACTGAATAATGCCGTAAATGTGACTCACATACAGTACCTAGTGTTAAGAAAATAATATTTATCATGTGTACATACAGTACAGTATAATATCTGTAGTGTGTGTATTCCACTTATAAGCTTCTTGGATATGAATCATAGAAATCCAAACAGTATGAATAATACTAGTGATTTACACTTACTAATATTATAGATAAAGTAAGAGTGAGTGGATTTCATATGAATGAAATAATACATTTGAAAAAAAAGGATAAACTCTAGCCCTACCACTAAACCTATGCAAATGTGATAAAAGTCTCCATGTCTCTGCCTGGGTCTCTGTGTACAAAGCTGCTATAGCTGCACGGAGGGGCAGGACATTGGTTGGTGATGTGGAAATGATGTCGCGGTTGGCACTGCCCGTTTAGCCATGCCATGGGATTCCCCAGAATCCTTTGCACATGTGTTTGGCATACAAGCCCATAGTCCAGTCCCTATTGCGTTCCCTTGTTCAGCAGCATCCCTAAATAAATCCAGCTTATGGTGTCTTAATAAGCACTCTCAACACCTATAAACCTGCCAACCTCCCCCTGTCTCTGTCCCAGCCCCCTAAATATGCTTGGACCATGCCTAGGCATGTGGAGACATATTTTCTTCTGTCTCGCCTAAGGCCTTTGATTCTGTTTAATTCAAATGATTTTTTTTTCTTTTTTATTATTTCTACAGCATTGAGGCATAGAGGGCCTACATGTCCATCTTTAATCCCGATCAGATGTGCTTGACTCAGACTCCAGAGCCAGGCCCACTGGTACTGCATGGGATTGCTGATAAAGACTAATTCCGCTTTGGCTCTGGCAGGACGCATGGAGTGCTCTCCTCCTCATCCTGATTGGGACGCACTATAGATGTTTTCTCAGGCTGAAGAGAAGCCAGCAACAACAGTGAAGAGACTTAAATCAGCACATTTTCACACACACACACACACACACACACACACACACACACACACACACACACACACACACACACAGACACAGTCCATTGCTTTCATACCAGCATGCATGTGCACTGCTCTTCTAGTGCGCCTCTTGAGAGATTGGTGGAAACAATATTGTTTTAGTCAGGATTTGAGGCTAATCCCATTTACGCCATATCAAGACCCTATGTATTATTGTTTTTTTTAATGTAATAAATTCAAACCAGATGTAATAAATAGACCAAAGTTTGCTTCATTAGAAATCATACTTCTAAATTTTTAATAATATATATTATTATTATTTTTTTTTTTTTTTTTTTTTTTTATATAGCATCCTGAAAATTGTATTATTATTATTATTATTATTATTATTATTATTATTATTATTAGAACATCCTGAAAAGTGTATTATTATTATTATTATTAAACAGCAATTTATCAACTACTAAATTTCATACTTGTTAAAAAAAAAGTCTATAGTCAGTTTATATCAGTTAAAATCAGTCTATAGTCACATCTTGTCACTTTCTTTTATCACGCTACCAGCAACAGTCATTCCGTCACTCTAATTTGTTTCCTCATGAAGTTAATAAGACCACATGTTCCCATTAAACATCTCTTATGCTGGAAAACTTTCTGACCAAAATTAGATCAAAGTGTTATCTCCCACACACTGCCTCAACAATGGATTCTTTTTCTGTAATAAATTTTAAAAAAATATCGTTAATGTGTTTATTATTCTGTAAATTATCTGTTACTACAGTGATATTACTGCATTAAAGTAAGTGCACGAACGGAACAAAACAAAAAACTACGAGTATAAAAATTGTTTGATCTGCGGTTATAGAGTAGCTTCTGACCAGAAATAATATCTCAGCAGCATTGTGATTTAAATAAATAAATACATGTCATGTTAAATGGCTATTTATCGTGCAAAGTCATGATAAAATCATGCTGTGACACTACACACATTTTAAACAGCTGCACTGATGTGTCATTGCACTGCTGAGCAAAATCAGATTTCAGAGCATCCCTGCTGTGCGTGCTTTAGTTCAGTGTGGGATACGGTGTAGCTGCTTTCCCCGGCTGAGGACGCAATGACATGGGAAGGCAGTCAAACGCAGCATGTCACTGCATCCCAAAAACTCTCCGTACCCATCAAGCTAACTTTTACATCCATGTGCCCATTTTATTTCCAACCTTTTGTAGTAAGTCTCTTTCATTCATGAACAAACCAAGCTAAATAAGCACACAAGAGATTTTCATTGTGACATTGGCATAAGAGTCTGGGACTTTCAGAGTTTAGCAGAGTTCTGGACAAATCAGTAGATCCATCCTTGGAGGGTTTAAGTTTTAGTCCATGTAGCCCCCCTGCTGTGTTACCGCCTCTCTCGTGCTAACTTTTTTCAGGATTCGTGCAGCTCGTCCGTGCTGTGTAGAGCCCTTTAGCTCACCAGTGCTGCCCGCTCTCATCTGCTCAGTGCTAATTAAGCGGCCGTGGCTGCTGTGATCTCGTCTGAACACACACCGACACGGGACCTCGCAGCACAAGAGATAAACGCCCTTTAAAAGAAATGCCAAAGAAGAAAGAATAGGAGAGAACTAGAAGGAGGGAGGGAGCCATAATTACAATCAAAAAAGCAAATAAATTATCACGACAAAGAAGAATGCATACATTTTAATACATTTATTTTAATAAATATAAATGATAGTATTATGAGTTATTCTCTTTGCTTTAAATGCATAAAATAAATCAAGAATTTGTGTAATTGCTTGTAATATTTATATATGTAGTTTTAATTGAGTAACTGATTTAACTTTTACATTAAAATAAAAGTTTACTTCATTAATTAATTTTATTACATTCGTTTGAAAAGGAAGACAGTTTAGTTGAATGAAATGTATATAGTCTCATCGGTGAAGTTAATTAGCTTGAGGAATAAAAAAAGCAATATCACATATATATATATATATATATATATATATATATATATATATATATATATATATATGAAAACATACAGAAATTACTTTGTCGAATAATGCATTTTTTACTTCTTTTTTTTTCACATTTTCAAAATTTGTCATTGTCATTGTTGTGTGTCATACCATGAATTGTCGGTTACTCCAGCTCAAACAACAAACAGCATGAAACATAGAAAAGGAGGATGGATAACATATGAAAATGTATAAAAGATTCTTTGCTTATGGGGTGAAAGAGCTCACATCGGAGACAGGAAGTGTTGAAGACATGACAGTGTGTGTGTGTGTGTGTGTGTGTGTGTGTGTGTGTGTGTGTGTGTGTGTGTGTGTGTGTGTGTGTGTGTGTGTGTGTGTGTGTGTGTGTGTGCAGACTGGTTAATGTTTTTGACAGTCTAGAGCCCTGCTCTTTGGCTTCTTCAGTAGAAGCCATTGATTTACATAGGTAATTTTACCTCTGAGTTACCTAGGTTGTAACCCCTGACCCCTGACCTCAGCTGTCAGTGCCAGAGTGCGTTTCTCCCCTCAAAACCTCTCTGGCTCTGTCAGACACTTCAAAAGCCAGCTACAGCTTCCTTCTCAGTAACCCTAACGCCAACCGCATCCACACATCCAGAGAGAGAGAGAGAGAGAGAGAGAGAGAGAGAGAGAGAGAGAGAGAGAGAGAGAGAGAGAGAGAGAGAGAGAGAGAGAGAGAGAGAGGGGGAGTGAAGGCAGTGACCTTACTGATCTGTGACAGTAGTGCAATCCCAAGAGTAGCAAAGGCATCTTCTGATATTTGGAAAAGTGTCATGTTTTTTTTTTCCTTTAGTTTTTCTTTTCTTTCTCTCTCTTTCTCGCTGTCTCTCTCTCTCTCTCTTCCTCTCTCTTTCTCTCGCTGCCTTTTTCACCTTTAACACACTCAAGTGTTATATTGTCTTTGGACTGAAGTGTAACACTTCTCAAAGTTATGATTTCCTTGTTGTTGTGGTGAATGAACGAGTGTGACCTATACAACTGACAATTTCTTCTTCTTCTTCTTCTTCTTCTTCTTCTTCAACTTCTTCTTGTCCTCCTCCTCTACTTAAAATAGTTGGCTAACCCTGTCAGAGGTGTTCAGACTTTGGAGAGTGTTGTTTGTCATTCTGTAGTTTGCTTTTCCAGTGCCGGTTTTAACGCCCGCGTCTCCTGCAGCCCGTCTCATGCACATTTACAAGCTTTGGGCTCACGCAGGTGGAGCTGCTTGCTGGAGCATTCAGCCGTACTTTTGTTTCCTACTGATTTAAACACGGACTGGTGGAGTTTATCCCAATCCCTCCCTCCCCTTTCTGTCTCCTCTGCCTTCTTCTCATCACCTGCTTAGCTTCTTATCAACAAATCCATACAGTGATTTAGTGTCAAATATAAGCTCTCCATACTGACTGTCTGTGTCTAAGTATAATGTAAATCCTGATGGATTTCATTTATTACAATTATTATAATTTAATAATGTGATTTCAAAAGGACAACAAATGTATCAGGTAAACTACTGTTTACACAGGTGAAAAAAGATCTAAGGGTTCTTTAGATATGGTTTAGTTTTGCTTTGTAAAATGACTGATACATTTTAAGAATGAGCATAAATTATATTTATATATTAATTATATATCTACACATTTCTCTGCTTGCTCTGCTTTTCATTTTAAATTGTTCAATTTATAAATAAACGGTATAAAAACTGTTTACGTTTTTTATTAATATTTTATTCAAATAATTCGGATCATTTTATTTCTATTAAATTGTACAATAATTGTGTACACCATACCGAAACGCTACTGATTTCCATCCTAGGATCGTAAAAAAAAAGAAGTAGAATTAATAAATGCTCATAGAATATTTAAAGTGATTTTATTACCAAACAGAGTGTGTTAATGGAGAGGTATAGAGTAAGTCGGTAAATGCATTCAGCTTTAAGTCGAGGCCAGTGGGAGGTACTGAGAAACGCCGGAGTAATGATGATGAAGAAATGCGTATGTGTGTGTGTGAGAGAGTGAGAGAGAGAGAGAGAGAGAGAGAGAGAAAGAGAGAGAGAGAGAGAGAGAGAGAGAGAGAGAGCAACATGAGCAGTAAATGAATTAAGCAGCTGCATAGTATATTAGAAATATATTCTACTTTATCACAGATATTGTGATGAGTTCTGTCTAATAATTCACTGTTCTTTTCTATTATTATTCATCCTGTATTATACAAATTTAAAACGTATATATATATATTTTAAGGGTTCTTAAATTTGTATGTGTGTGTGTATATAAAATGTAAATTTCTCTATTTTGCACAAAGAATGTTTTAAAAAATGCATTAGGTACCTGAAAAAAAATTAAAGACAAAGTAAAAAAAAAAGGCAAACGTGTTGTTCTGTGACATGACTGACTCTGTATGAGCTATACATAAATACAGTTTTATACATTGACCATTCAGTCTAGCTTGGAATTTCAGCCTTTAAGTGCAATATACTGTACCAGCCTTCTACATCTGTAATTGAAAACGTAGTCAACATTGACACGTTTCCTCACTTTTTATCTCCCTTTATTTCGCTTCTTTCCTCAAACTCCTCTTAGATTGCAAATGTCAAGCGATGTCCCATCTCATACAGAAATCATGCTCTATCTTGCATTTTCTACTCTCTTTCTTTGACTCACTCCTGCTTTTTTAAACCAGCTTTAAAAGCAGTAAAAAATGTTTTGCGGTAAGGTTCATCCATAGCTAATATTCATTTTGTTCTCTGCTGCCATTCAGCTACTGAAGTTGGGATTAAACAAAATATCTTCCGAACAAGTATTTCCATGACAATGCAGAGGAATAAAACATTAAAAAAGGGATGTAAGCCACAGAGAGAGAGAGAGAGAGAGAGAGAGAGAGAGAGAGAGAGAGAGAGAGAGAGAGAGAGAGAGAGAGAGAGAGAGGGAAAGAGTGAGATATTATTATTATCATCATTAACTTTGTTGTTCAGAATTTCACAACTTTGTGGGAATTTATTGTATAGCTTTTACATTCTAAGACAAAAAATGCTGTGGGCTTTTATTTTAAAAAGATGTAAAAAAAAATAAAAAGGAAATATATTAATGTTAATAATGCTGTTTATGCTTGAGAAAGTAAACACATTTATAAAAAAAAAAAAAAGAAATATTAAATAAATAAATTGACAAATAAATAAATATGAGAAGGATGCATAGTACACTATTATGGAAATGCACAGAAACTTTCTGAAACCTGAGGTTATAAATTAATGCAGTACCCACAGTCAGTCATAAGTCTTAAAGATTATAGTTTCACAGAGAGGATCGGCATTTGAGATTTTTCCTGCTCAGAGCTGAGAATGTACCGTAACATTCCACACTGAAAGGTGTTTTCCTGTGATATACATGCATACAGTACACTGCATGTAGTTTCCCTATAGTTTCACTCCAGTGTCTTTGTCCAACGTGCTGTTAAAAGCATCTCTGGCCTTACAGCGCCACCAGCTGGCCTCCGGTGGCACTGCACCAGCAGCCTGACCTTTTCCTTCTCACCGAAGGTTACACACTGATTATTGACTCTATTTACTTTGCAAAATAAGCACAATGTTTAAAGCATTGACTGCGGGATATGGATGAGTGTTACAGTAGGGAAGAGACGGATGGCGGAGTGAAAAAGGGGGGAAAATAAATAAATAAAAACTAAACAATGAGCAATACTTTTTTTTTTTCCCCCGGTTGAAACACTTAAGGTTCGGACGCCACAGAATCCATCATAATGTGAGTGTAATGACGGAGGGTCGTGGCGCGGTAATCACGGCCCCGGCGCTGGAGGCTAAAAGGCGCAAATGAGGAACGAGGTGCGGAGGCGCGCATTGGACACGCGCGCGTGCCAAGCGCGCCAATCGATCGCCGCGGTAGGTTGATGGGCACGCGCGTCGCTTTGATGGATATGACTGTACGGGACGGAGGGACTGAAGAGGAGGGAGGGAGAGAGTGCAGGACCTGAAAGCATGTCAGCTGAAAAAGCGGTGAAAGTGGCAGCTGGGGCTAGGCCCGTGCAGGGGCGGCCGCCGCTGCCGTGATTTATTGTTCCATCTGCTCGCTCAATGAGGACACCCCACCCCTCCCACACCCACACCCAAACACCCCAACAACCCCTCACACCCCCTGCATTTGGTTAAAATGAAAAGGACCTTTGAGATGCTGCACATTTCTGAAAATGGGAAACTTTTTTTTCTTAACGGCTTTTCTCTCTAGGGTGTGGTGAAATGTGTAGGAGTGATATAATACCAAAAAAAAAGGCCGATGCATAAAGCAACAACAACAACAACAACAACAACAATAATAATAATAATAATCATCATCATCATCATCATAATTATTGTATAATATATGTATTATGTATTAGCGATCCCAGTCTTATTTAATGTTACTATGATGTTGTATATTCATATATATCTATATCTATCTATATATCTATCTATCTATATATATATATATATATATATATATATATATAGAGAGAGAGAGAGAGAGAGAGAGAGAGAGAGCGAGTAAAGCATTATACAATTATTGTTCATTATACAATAACGATGATGATGATGATAATTATATAAATATACAAATAAATATATTCTTTTTCAATAGATAGATAGATAGATAGATAGATAGATAGATAGATAGATAGAAAAGTGCAACATAGTAACAAAAAAATCTAAACGCTATATATAATAAAACTGTAAATAGTTCTAAAAACATAAAATCTCAAAATTACATTGTACTTCAACAGCAATATTGGAACCACGTTTTATTGTTTGGGAAGAAAATATGACCTTCTATGACAAAAACATTAAGACATAAAATCAGCTATTTCCCATGGAATTAGATGAAGGCTGGGAAATGAATTCCCTCTTTTGCTCTGGACTGCCACCCACTGACCCCCAGCCTTGACCTCTGATTCCAACCCCTTACAAACACTTCCTGCAGTGGGACTGGGCCAGGGGAAACAGTTCCTGTCTCCTCCTCTCCACTCTCCTCTCATCTTTGACTCACTCGCAGGATGTTGCCTTTGCCTCTCGAGTGTTTCCTGAATTTGGGAAAATCCCTTTTTTTGTGCGTAATCACATTATTATTATTATTACTATTATTACTATCATTATTATTATTATTATTATAAAGATTACTATTATGATTATTATTATTGTTGTTATGTTGAGACTTGATTTTATCCAATTAAGCTCATTAAAATGGATGTTCAAACCCTTGTACCTTTACCTACCTTTTTCTCTTATTCACGAATGAGGGAAAAGGAGGAAACAGTAGAATGTTTGAACTATGCAGAAACACATCCCTTTCAATCCTTACACTCTGCATAATTTACAATGATTCACTAGGAAAAAAAAGGAGGTGGGGGGCAAAGGATATGGACGCCACAGAGCCTTTGCAGTATCCATCTTTCAGAAAAAAGCCCTCACATCAATCAAAAATTATGCAACTGAAACTCCATATGGATGTGGTCCCTCCCTGCCTTATTTAATGTTAGAAACATGTTTTGGACTTGTCCACAGGATCTTTCTTTGCTCTGCTCCTGACTGTATTAACCCGAGAGGTGGTGTTATTCTGCATGGCCACCCTAACAGAGTCACAAAGCGCATTGATTAAGGCTTGGCACTCGCCAGCGCTCCTGATGATTGTCTAATGAGGAGTGATAAGCGTGCCGACGCACAGGCTGAATACTGAAGCTGGCAGAGTCTGTTTTAATAAGCCTGCACCTAAAGTGCAGCAGGGGCCTCCCTTGTGTGTGTGTGTGTGTGTGTGTGTGTGTGTGTGTGTGTGTGTGTGTGTGTGTGTGTGTGTGTGTGTGTGTGTGTGCTTGTGTGTGTGTGTGTGTGTGTGTGTGTGTGTGTGTGTGTGTGTGTGTGTGTGTGTGTGTGCATAAGGGTGTGTAGGTGTACGGTGATTGAGTATGTGTATGTGCACATGTGTGATGATCAAGTGTGTGTTTGTGTGTGTGTGCGTGTGTGTAGCACTCTGGACTTGCCCTCTGCTGCTCGGCACAGAAGGAAAATTCAGCAAGAAAGTGTGATCTCCTGTGAGGCCAGTGCAATAAAGACACAGCAGTTTGCATTTCGGCCTGAGTTTAGCCAGACGATGGCTAGCTGCAATTCCTTCGAGCCCTTGAACACAGCTGATAGATTCTGATAGATTTGACTCGAAAGAGTCAAATCTTATTTAATAGACTATTTACCACACAGCACATTAATAAATCGAACACTCTTGATTTCTAGATATTCCACCTGAAATGCAGCTATTGCTCATGTGCAGGCAAATCATACAGGAGTGAGAATGGAAATGAAAGGAACGTAAAATGTAAAAGGAACACCAATGAATATCCCCAAAATATATATATTTATATTTGGGGTTAAATATTAATCAAATGTCCACGCACCTTTATCTATGTCTCTCATGAAGGCAGTAGGAAGTGTCGACAAATTAACATGGAAAGAAAATAAACGGCCACAGCGTTTAACAGACACACATTACTGTAGCAGCGATTTGTCTTGGAGGAATTCCAGTCCTCATTCACAAAAGCCGTGTAGTTCTGTGTGCAAGCATTCAGCTAATATTTACACGAGCCCAAGGCCTGAGTGACAAATGCCCCATGCTGCTTGAACCCAGAAGCTGAAGATCACAAAAAAATGTTTTTAAGTAATAGCTTTGAAGGGAAAAAAAAATTTGTAAAATATAGCATTTCACATCTTTGTTCAGCAACTACAGAATAGTAAAAAAAAATAAATAAATGCTACATTTGGGAGAAAAAGAGGTTATTGCATTAATATGTGTTTATATTAGTTTATATGTTTTGTTGCTTCTAAAAAATTTTATTAAATAATATTCTACAATATTTCCCAAATTTTGGAATTTGGACTTTATTTGATTTATATTTTTTGTTAGTAGGTAATTATATATTTTTTATATCATATAATATGAATATTAATAAAAAAATGAAATACATATTTTTTATTATAGGAATATATAGGAATGTTTCTGTATTTTCTTCTTTTTTCTTTTTTTGGTGTTTTTCCCACGTTCCTTTTAAGCCAAAGAAAGAAAGAAAGAAAACGCTTAGTGCTTATTTTGGGTGTTCTGATGTTTCTCTGATGTGTTGAACAGACAAAGCTGTGTTTTGTGTTTCCGAATCAGTCCGATGCCTTCAGTAAGAGAGTGTGTGTCCTAAGAGAGCAGGGCAAACGTGTGCGGTGAGATGCAGTGTTTTTGGCAAAGAGATCTCCGCACACTTGATTACGTCTATTCTACAGAGAGTCTCTCTCTCTCTCTCTCTCCTTCTCTCTCTCTCTCTCTCTCTCTCTCTCTCCCACTCTCAATGTCTGTGCTTCTTCTTTTTCCTTTCTCTCAAAGCCAAAGAAAACAGACCACTCAAGGAAGCCTGCAACACGCTTGTGCATTAAGGCGTCTCACCTTTTCTATCTTAAGAAAAAATTATTTACGGAATTATTTTTCCTTCTTAAACTTTCATGTATTGTTAATTCTATGATCAAAAATATATTAATATCTCATGTATAACATTTTACACAATCTACTACACACTATCATGAAAGTTGCAGAGCTGCACCAAATTCAATAGTATCCATATGCCAGAGTCTTTTAAGTTGGTATTTTTATTTCAGTGGTGTAGCTTTACTCCCGAAGAGAGAAGCCGTCTTTCCACACACCGGTGCGTTGGCTCAAACCTGCGGACCTGTATTCCCCAGCTCCTCTGCTTCCCTGTGCCTGGATGTAAAAATAGGAACCCTGTCATTTCACATTCATTAAGTGTGAAACTCAGAAATTAATAATGTAAAAATATGCTTTTTAATTAGTCTTGCATTCATCCCGGTGTGCTATAACAGGATACTTCTTTCCCTAAAGACTATTTCTTAATAAAGTATTATTCTTTGATGTGCCGTCTTTGACAGGTATGGTAAACTTTTTGGAGGTATATAACCATTTCATAAATGGTCCTCTGGCACTTAGATGTAATTAACACTTGATTTAGAATAAATACATAATATTTATGTAGATTATACAATATAGTGAATTTTATTAGTTAATTAATTTATTTATTTTAGATCAGCTCAGTATATCTACCAAGCAAATGAACATATACAACAAGTTCGGTATAAAACTTCCTGAGTTTCGTGAGTTTGCTTTATTAAAAATAATGATCTAGGGAAGAAGGGGGGGGAAAGGAAATACACGTAAACATGTATGCTTTATGGCAATTCAATTTTAATAAATGATGATACTGTATATACATATGCAGGTCTTTTAATTACAGCAGAGCGTTATGAATAATAAATTGAAACTGATGATGCCGCTGATATTGTGTCGAACTTTGCATAAACCGGAGTTAAGGTCTTTGGATTAATAAGGAGGTGATGCAGACTTTAGTAATGCAATAAAAATGTATTTTACTGACTTTTATAATAAAAGTTAATATTAGAAAACAATTAAGAAATGCATAAAAGCTATTAAACGTGGTGAGAGCTAACGCACACACTTTTATGGTTTGCTTATTAAAGTTGAATAAGATATTACAGACTACAAATCACAAGTGGATTAAATTCACAAAACTGCTTTGCACTGACAAATTATTCTGATTGTGTTAGATTGAATTTCACTTATTTGAAAATAACATTGACATTTTTCTTTTATCGAAACTGTTCAGAAAGCTACATTGAAATTGTGTGTGTGTGTGTGTGTGTGTGTGCGTGTGTGTGCGTGTGTGTGCGTGTGTGTGCGTGTGTGTGCGTGTGTGTGCGTGTGTGTGCGTGTGTGTGTGTGTGTGTGTGTGTGTCCAGTGCACTGTGGGGAGTTAGTTTCGATATGGCTGTGGAAATGGAATGTGGACTTGGTGAGTGTTGAAGAGCCACGCTGAGTTCAAGACCCCCTGGAGTACTTCAAACATCCTAGGCTTAAAACACACAACTCTTCACAAAAGACCTTACCATACAGACACAATCCTTGAATAAAACTTGGATTAAAAACTCCAGCTTGCCACTCAATTCCACCTTCTAACCTATATTAACCTACCCAAGCCTGTGCAAACATACTGGGAAAAAAACGTGATCATAAAAGCATGCAATGCGCTGAGGAGAGAAACGGAGAGAACAAAGGAGCTGCGGTTCTGTCACAGAGTTTATAATCAGTGTGCATCAAGCACATGCAAACCAGGACTGTGAATTAATGACCTGTCCTTTGCCGAAACCCCAACGAACACACCTTCTCATTGACAAAAAACGATTCTGATCACAATTACAATCTCCTCTTTTTGTAGCGCTGCAAATTTGCCCTTGTTCTTGCTTTCCAGCATGAAGCGAGGTGGGTCGTTAGGGCCAAATCACGCGGCACCTCCTAATTTGAAATAATTAAATCTTTCCTCCTGCCCTCAGAATCCCCTTGAAATATTCATGCGCAGGTTAGAGTTGGTGGGGTGAACAGGAGGCTATCACACACACTGACATTTCCTGTGCCACAGCTTGCAGATGCAGCACCGCTCACAAGCAGATTAAAACTGACACTAATTATAATCTGACTAGTGTTATATAACTTAGATGCTCAGGTGAATCCCCGGCCTGTTCGCCCGCGTTGACAGATCCTGTCACTTTTGTTTAGAGGCTGAATTGCAGAAAGAAAAGAGAGGCTGTGCCGTGCTGCATTCAAGGCCCGCTGCCAAATTGGCTCCGGATTCAGACGTGGCTCTGTCCCTTTTTTATTTAATTGAAGTGCTAATGAGTGGTGGGTCTGCGAGTGCCACTCTCTCATGCAAAAAACAGGAGAGGGAAAATACAATGCTCAGACCTTTGAGCACAATACAGGCCTGGGTTTGGAGAGATAGGAGGTTAAGTGCATGTGCTTTCCTTCTTACCTAAACATAAACAGCACACCTCGACCAACACACACACACACACACACACACACACACACACACACACACACCACCTTGTGTACATTCTTTTACTCACCGGTGCATATTTGCATCTATTTTATTCTTCCTCCTGCCGTGGAGCCGCTGGGAGTATCCTGACAAAGTGCACTAATGTCCAAAATCTGGTGCTGAATCTGCCACGCATTAAAGCCTGCAAGTACATGATATTAACCTGGTCAATCTGTCTGCATGGCCACACACACACACATACACTCGGGGGACTATTCACATATACACACACAAAAATAAAACAGAAAACGTGACTATTTCCAAGCACAATCATAAACCTGATTTAAAACTGGGAAATATATTTTTTAATGATTTTAATTATTTCCATCTCCGCTGTACAGTATACATAAGCAAACCTCTGTACCTTTGGAAGGATATCTGAGTTATTTGCTGCTGTCATGCCCTCATGTCTGGTCCTGGGCCTGGATTTAACCTAGTTTAACCTGCATTAACCCAGGTCAGAACCCAGATGTGAGAACATGCTGCTTCGCCATGTCGCTTTCGTGGCAAAATAATGAACCCGCCATTTACTGTATGACTATAACCAGAAACCCAATGTGATGGAGGAGGTAATTTGCGTACTATTAGTCATAGAGAACGAAAAGGAACTAAGGAAGAATTCAAAGATAAAAGTGGAGATCCTTACATTATCACTACACTCTCTTTAGCTTCTGATTTAAAGGTGAAGTTCTCCTAATCGACGCTGCGGCAATTACAGGGAAATTGAAGGCATAAAACAAACACCTCCCTTGATATCAGCGACCTTAATTGCAGGACAATTACTGTGTGTCAAACTCACATTGAGCACTTCCCACAATGCAGTAAAGACAAGCGACTAAAGTAGTGATTACAGTAATGCACTTAATGCTGACAGGGTAAAAGCTGGAGTAAGTCGACTCCCTTGATTTACTTTAAATGCTTTAGAATAAAAAATGTTAGTAAGACAGTCAACTGCCTTTTAAATAAGCCTTTTATTTTTAGATTAACTCAAGTTAGTATCTACCTGGAAAGATTTGAAATGCTTGATTATTTTATCGTTTGATTATGTTAATATGTCGTGTAGTTTTCTGCCCTATAATAACTACAACCACAGCAATTTTACATCATTCAATATACAGATTAGACTATATTGTGTGCTGCTTTTTTTTCTATAAGTACTTTAAAACTCATTTAATTTATTTGTTAATTAAATCTATGTACATTATTTTAAGTAAAGTGCGGTGTTAATCAGGGTTCCATGTTAAGACCAATTTTGTTCATAAAACTACACAGATTTGTAGATATATTTAAATAATATCATATGCCAGGGAGTGCTGTTGTACTGAATATTAGCACAGCTGTGATGTGGTCATAGACATTAGGGCGCTGCCAGCCTGCCGAAGATATCAGAGCTGTGCTGATATTCAGGTAGACCTCAAATGTGATATTGCTTTCTTACAACAGTTGTACAAACAACAGATTATGATTTGCTCCTTTATTTTTACACGTTTTTGTGCTCTGTTGACACATATCCTTCCACGACTAATGGAACTAGCATTGAGACCATGACCGACATTTAGAGTAATTAACAGGAGGGAAAATAGTGTTATAACCTTACAAGTACTACTGAATGTAGCCAATAGGTGTATCCAATTGTTTTTGTTTGCTTGGTAATAAACGACTGCGGTGGTGAACAGTCATGAGAAACATGAGGTTTACTTTATATTTATATTCCACTTTAGAATATCAGCAAACTTCACTTGGTTTGAATACCAAATAGTGATAAATGAAAAGCTAGTGCTATGTAGGATATACATTCCCTTGTTCCACAAATCAAGTACTGCCCTTGATCAGGGGTTAGAGAGGGATTTGGGATTCAGCCTTATATTAGATGCTAGTTACAGTATTTAACAAGACAGATAGTTCTGACTTAGAAGCGATTATTAAAAAGACAACTTAGATGTGTTTTCTTGCTGATAGTTCTTCCATGACTGGTCTTGCATGTGGGTTTTAGCAGTCATCTGCTCTCCCCTTTCTCCATTGTGATACATATATTTAAACATCCACATACTACTATGCTCTACACCTACAACCTGTGGAATGCCTCTCGTCCAATCAAACTACTCGGTCGGGATCTAATTGTTGTATACCTAACTGAATGTGAGCATCTTCATTATCAGTATTTGATCATCAGACTTTTTATATTCCAGAGCCTTAAATTTGGTTCAGTTTGAAGTATATTTGACATAAACCCTGATATTTGACATTTCTTTGACCACTCATATTAAGTTGCAGGTCATTTTCTTGCAAGCTTCAAATTCATGACGACTCACATTTTCATTACTCACAGCTTCAAGAACATTTATACTGTCACTACTTTAATAAGATGTAATTAATTGCAATATATCATCAAATGAATGTATGGTATGATGAATAAAGGTTTCACCCCAAGGCTCGTTGATTGACAAGTACAGTAACTTGAATCACCTGTGATGGATTCCTAAATAGGCTTCTCATCACTCTCCCACCTTTTGAATGGAAACACCAGAGCAGCACGTTGGGAATGAAAATCAAGTTTAAGCTTAACAGACACTGAGGACTCTGTGGGCTTCAGAAAGATGATGAGATAGAACAGCCATGTCAGTTCCTCTACAGCCAGATCATTATTTATTTATACTTATACACCCTGCTTCTATATTGCTAAAGTAAAGCATCTGAGATTGTCAGTGTAGCATTGATGAGTTTTCACCATGGAGTTCGGGCCTCCTCAGTGGACATCGACAGAGAGGGCAAATTTTTAGAAGTTACACAGTTGGGTTTCCTCCAAACATTGTCTTGCAATAGTAAAGCTGCAGGGTGACCGCGTGTGAGGATGTTAGCATTCAGGTAGAGCATGGAGGTTAGTTATCTGTCTTATAATGACAGATGTCTAGCAAAATTGCATAAATCACAAATAAAGTAAGAGTGTGAATAAATACATCTAGTATACAGTACCAAAAGTTTTGGCACCAAGCTTTTCTCTCAAGTGGAATAACATTTTTTAGTTTTTAGGTTAGTTGAGTTTTTAGTTGTTGTTTTTTTTTTTTACCTTTTTCAAATTCAAATTCAAATTTTATTCGTCACATACACAGTCATACATAATACGATATGCAGTGAAATGCTTATACGACCGCCCTGTGACCTTAAATTTTTTACAAATGTAAATATAGGAGTTAAACTATAAAACAAGATACCAGCAAATATATATCAAAAATATATAGAAAATCTGAAATATAATATATTACAACTTATAAAAACTTAAGTCTGTACAAATATTGCGGTAGTATTTGACGAAAATGAGATGAGGGGAAATGTGAAAAGAAGTCCTTGAAGTGTGCAAATGTGCATATATGTGCAAATGTGCGTTTGACATAATTGTCCGTTCTGTATGTGCAAAAAATGCAGAGGTGTTTTAGTCCAGTGTATTGGTTTGATTGAGAGACCGTAACAGAGAGAACAGTCCATTGCTGGGGTGGCTGAGGTCCTTCATGATCTTTCTGGCCTTGGTCCAGCACCGCTTGCTGTAGATAGAGTGCAGGTCAGGGAGCTCAGTTTGGATGATGCGCTCAGCTGATCGCACCACCCTCTGTAGGGCTCGTCTGTCCTGCATGGTGCTGCATGGTGCTGTTCCCGAACCAGGTTGCGATGTTTCCCGTCAGGATGCTCTCTATGGTGCAGGAGTAAAAGTTCCTGAGCACCTTAGAGGGCAGTCTAAAGTCTCTCAGGCGTCTGAGGTGGTAGAGACCACCTTTGAGACCACTCTTTAAACTTGTTCAACAAACCAAACTTAACTAGAAAAATCTAAGTAATTGGTGAGGCCAATATGTTTGATTGCATCAGGCCTGAAACTATTTACACAAAGGTTTACGGGGTGTCTGGGTTGATTGTGTTGTTGATAATACCAGGATACCATTAAAACTACCCAAGCAAATGTATAATAACATAATAACCGATACAAATAATTTTTAATAAAAGATAATAATAAAGAATTTTAAAATTATATTTATGTCACAAGTGCACAATAAAAGGGAAAAAAATAAGTAAATACATATTTTCAGATTTTCAACAGGAGTGGCTAAGATGATGATGATGATGATAATTTTGTTTGTTTGCATGCTTGCTTGTTTGATTGTTTTTGTTTGCTTGTTTAAATGGAATTGCAGGTTAATCATGTATCACTGATAAACAAATAATAAATAAAAACATAAAAAATACTTTTTATAATAAATAAACCTAGCTCTTTTTGCATTTTGGATTTACATGTTGGATGCTGCTGCTGCTGCTGCTGCTGCTGCTGATGATGATGATGATGATGATGATGATGATTTTTTTTATGATAGTAATTGGTAATGCCATTTTAATTAATCCTAAATCATGTTTGTTTGTTTGTTTGTTTGTTTGATTGATTGTTTGTTTGTTTGTTTTTGTTGGTACTAAATGCTTGTTTAACTGCACTTTTATTAAGTAAAACTTTTGTTAAATAAATAATGAAACAAATAGAAATGAGTGAATGGATGGATGGATGGATGGATGGCAGTAAAGGAAAACTTGTTTGGTGATGATGATGATGATGATGATGATGATGATGATGATGATGAAATACATTTTATAGCCATTACTTTGAACATTCCAGTTCCAGTGGAAAATAAATAAATAAATGATATTTTTTTTAATTAGTTAGTTAAAGAATGCACAGGAACGTAGGTCTTCTCAAACCACAGACTCGACTTCATTATTATTTATGTGTGCCACCCAAATTAAACGGTTAATTATTGTGTATTGTTTGGGAACTGTGTCTATATTAAAAGCTCTCTCAGTCACCTGCTGCATTAAGGGATCAGCTGTTGCACCCATTCCATCTTTTCTTGCCTTATCTCAGCTTTAAGCCTGCAGTACAATGGATGGTGTTACAGGTCAAGTCAGTGTCCATGTCCATACTTGATCACGGGGCAGTGCTGAGTGCGCTTGTGTGTGTGTTTCAACGGAGGAGGATTTCAGCTGTTTGTGCTGCACACTTTCTCAAACACTCATGGGACTACGTGGTGAGCGCATGCAATCAGCCCACTCGAGACCAGCACAGCTGTCAGATAAAAATCAATTGAATTTTAAAGTGCTTTAAAGTAAATATTTAATTCTTGCCTTGGGAACCAATTAAGTGAAGTATGTGAACTTGGAGGCTCTGGTTGAACTGGAGATACACTGGAACCAGCTGGTGAGCCACAGGGATCAAATGAGGAGGGGGTGGGGTTTATAAAAAGAAAAAAAAAAAAAGATGCAAATCTTTGGTGCGAAATCTCGGTCTCAATTACATATTGATGTTTTAAAGATGTGCTAAAGTTGGAGTGGCACCGAGAAATTGGAGCACATCCAGGAAGGTGTGTAGCACAGCACGCTGCCTGCTAGCTTGTTTACGCTGTGTGTTTGTTGCTATTTGCTTTGTTGCTGATGTAATTCCCCAAACTCCAAAAAAGCATGCTGGAGCATGTTCAGGGTGCAGTGTGTGTGTGTGTGTGTGTGTGTGTGTGTGTGTGTGTGTGTGTGTGTGTGTGTGTGTGTGTGTGTGTGTGTGTGTGTGTGTGTGTGTGTGTGTCTTATAAAATATAGCTAAAGTGACCTTTGCATTCACTCACCTGATGTTTGTGAAGCATGTTCAGCAAATTAACATTTATTTCCATTCCGTTCCATTCCTGGCTCCCACAGTTTACTACATGGATTATTGTGCTGATTAATCAAATAGGCAAAGAATATGACGATAAAAAAATTTATTAGCTTCCTGATGCTATATTATATACCACTGCCTCCAAAAGGGAAACATTTTAAAAAGAAACACTGAAAAAAAAAAAAATTAGAAACCTTTTTTTTTTTCCCCCTACAAGAGGTTGCATGACACAATTCATTTTTAACACAAACCATAGAAATCCTTTGGGTGTCTTTTTCTTCTTTTGAGTGTGTCTGTCTGTTTTTGTGAACTGTCAGGACCAAAGTGGCCTGACTATGTAAAAAAAAAAATGTATATATATATATAAAAAAAAGGGATAATCTACAATGTCAGAACCAGAACGATAAGCAAGGCAAAAAGTGCTTCTTATAAAAGTTTTTTTTTTTTTTAACAACTGAAAAAGAAAACTTTTTTGTTAGAAGTTTGTGAAATTTTAAAATTCATCAATTCCTTCATCCATCCATTCATTTATCTCCTTACAGTACGTAATCATTTTATTCTCATCAGGGTTCAGATTTGTCAGGGTCAACGCACATCCCAGAAATGATTATATGCAAGATGGGACAATTTCCTGGGATGGACTGGCATCCCAATCGAGGGCACCACTCACACACATTTGCACGCTAATTCACACCTAGAGGCAATTTAGCATAGTCTAGCACAGAAAGCCACACAAAACACAGGAGATCACCCACAGAACATGAACTCTGGATTGATCAGAGCACACCGGTGCTGTGAGGTGACAGCATTATCCACTGCATAAACTGATGATTAGACAAAATTTATTATAGAAACTACATACATACAGAACATTATAGACACTGCCTGGCCAATACATTATTAATCCCTGGAAGGATAGTGCTGAAATGTCAACGTCACAAAAAAAATACAGTACTGTGAAAAAGTCTTGAGCCATGCCTTTTTTTCATATTACATTATATTAAATGATGTAGATTCAATGAAAGAAATGGGAAAAATTGTTTTACTGTGACAGGCTGCAAAGTGCCTGAAGATATCATTTAAATATTGGTTTATGTAAGAACCTCAGCAGCAACCTCATTTCCCCTCCTGTGTGTTCCAATCATTCAGCATTCAACATCACAATTATATGGATTAATCACAGCTTTAAGCCTGCAGTACAATGGATGGGGTTACAGGTCAAGTCAGTGTCCATGTCCATACTGGCCTGATCATCTGTCATCATCTACACCTACTGTGTTTCTAACTGGTTCATGCTTTAGGTTTTTTTTTTGTTGTTGTTGTTTTTAGAGTTTTTTTTTTCTGAAATGATTCATAGGTCACTGTTGGCTTAACAAACAAAAAACATTCCTCTAAAACTGGTCAGATACAGGGACTGGACTGAAAATGAGAGGCAAAAAAAGACCCTGGAGAACTATTCCTCATTTAAGAAGGTCTGACTCTTTGGAAGCAAAATATGAAGACATGAGATGGCTCAAAACTTTTGCACAGTATTGACATGATCTGGATTTTTTTTTTTTTAAATCATCAGTAGAAACTAGAGCTATGTGTAATAGTGACTTTTCACACACTCTATGTGGCATGAACTTACAGCATTGGGACTAAACAGCTGTGAGGCCAATTGGCTTCAGTTCGCTTGTGTGTATAAAGATTGGACTTTGAAACAATGGAAAAAGGTTATGTTGTCTGATGAGCTCAGAATGACCCAACTCCAGAGCGATGGGTGCATCAGAGCAAGAAGGTAACATGTGAAGTGATGTACCCATTATGCATAGTGGCCACTGTACAAGCCTCTGGAGACAGTGTTATGATCTGGGGTTGCTCCAGTTGGACAGGTCTAGGCTCAGCTGTGATGGCAAAGAAATTACGTCAGCTGACGAACTGAAACATCAGGAAATCATATCAATGGATTTTTATTTTTTTATTTTTCCTGACTGCATGGGTATGTCCCATTACATAAATTGTGAAAAAGTGGTTCAAAGGTAAAGGCAGTTGGATGAGATATTTGTAAAAGAGAAAAATATGATTACTTATAACACTTTATGTGCTTCTTCAGGTAAAATAAGAATGACATTTCTAATATATAAAAAAAAAGAAAGTGTGACTTTTTGTGTGATAATGAGGCACAATGAGATATGCCAGTGATATCACCAGCCTATGAGAACCTCTTCAGTGTAACAGACTCTTCACGTTAACGTTTACCACATTATCATGTATGTGGATGTGATTAAGAAACAGATCATGAGTAGTCATTTCTCTATCCTGCTCTATCTCCGGACCTGAGGTCGTGAGACTTTGCTCCAGCAGGATGTCTACCAGACAAAACCAACTCGGCAAAGAATGACCAGCATTTCTTTACTTCCTCACACGGCAGCATTTCCTGAGTCTGTGCCCAAACCGCTTGTACCTGTTTTAACATGAGGAGGAAAGGAAGGAAATGATTTTACCACCACCCACTTGTCTTCCAGTTTCCACCACCACCGGAGAGCCAGGTGCTTCAAAAGGCCTTATGGCAACTACGACGGAACGACGGAACGACTTCTCAAGTTTATAACCTTCTTAACAAGGTGTGACCTCTATAATGTGAGCTAATAAGACAAAATGTTGCCAGTTCTTATTTTGCCTCAATGTTTTTCCATAATTTGTTCCAACTACCAACAAAGTCACAGGAACCTAGCTGTTTATCTGTCCTCTTCCTCATACATGAACTTATGGAAGCCAACAATTGTCTAAGGTCATAGCCAGGGAGATCATACCCGTCCTGTCACACAATAAAGCAAAGCCTATAGAGCTCTCCTGCCTCCTGGATGGCTGTAGCATCATCTGGAGCCAAACTCCATATCTTTAAACAATAAAGCAAACGTTTTGTAATCTGTTGCAAAAAAACAAAAAACAAAAAAAAACAAAGCAAAGGGTTTCAATTTTAGCATCCAAATCAATACACATGAATTTCTTTCTAGGATTTCTGCATTATCCTGACCCTGTCATCATGATACATGATACATGATGGTGCTTTGTTCGATTGTTCGAATTTTAAAAGTAAACCATCGCCATATTCAAATATTAGATTTTAGCCTCCCGTTGAATATCATGATCAGTACTTGTAACATCCGTCAGCTCTCACAGATTCTGCTTCGCACCACTTATCATACAGTATATACAGTACTGTACATTATCAAGGCCTGGCTTGTTATACTTGTAAAACCTGAGATCCACTACAAAGCATCTTCACACACTACCTTTCCCACAATAAGAGATCTCTCGTGGTCTAGACAACAAAATGCAGCAGGTGCAGCAGAGCAAATGTTTCAATTTTTCACTTAGCAATACCGGCATCGTGTCTTGGTTTTCTTTCTCTCGCTTAAACTGCTTCTTGATCAGCACTTACAGCTGCCGCCAGGATTATTTCCACCTCGCAGCGAGGGGAAAAAGAAGAAAAAAAGTTGGAATTTAAAAACCGCCTACTAAAACGTCTGTGCCTCTCTTTATGTGGTTGTCAGGCCTAACTTTGCATCAGGCATTTTCTGTCTGTTTATGAAAGAAGGAGGATGAATAAGGGAATGAGAGAGAGAGAGAGAGAGAGAGAGAGAGAGAGAGAGCATGTCTGCCGTACATAGAAGAGTGATGCGAGAGATGGAGGAGTGTAAGAGGAGGCTCAAAGACATGAAAGCACCTCAGGCGCTGGCTGCAAGTTGTTTAAATGACTGACAATGGCTAGATATGGGCACTGATATGCGTGCATGAGTGCACGTGTGTGTGTGTGTGTGTGTGTGTGTGTGTGTGTGTGTGTGTGTGTGTGTGTGTGTGTGTGTGTGTGTGTGTGTGTGTGTGTGTGTGTGTGTGTGTGTGTGCGTGTGCGTGTGCGTGTGTGTGTGTGTGTGTGTGCGTGTGTGTGTTTGCGTGTGCGTGTGTGTGTGTGTGTGATAATTTGTTCTGATAATTTAGACAGAGACACGAGTTCTCTCAGCTCCACCATAAAGAATGAAATTCAGCATCAAACAGGAAAGAACACAAAAAGCAAGTAGGGATGTACTGTAGGTGTGAATACTCCACAAAGTGATTTTATGATAATGAGTGGGAATGGGGTTTGTTTGTGTCATGACACATGACGACGAGATTCCACTAATTTGCAGCCGTCTTATTATTTTTATTACACCTTAAAGACAGTGGGAGTTGTTTTGAATGAGGAATTAGCATCATCAGCCTGTCATTGGGATAAAGAATTTATAATTCACCTTCAGGCTAATGATCCTTCTCTCGTTCTCTCTCTGTAAGTGATGCCTTGTTAACAAGATCAACACTCATTAACATTTCTGGGTTTAAGGGAGAAAAAAAAAAAAAAACATGATTTTTTTTTTTTTTCCAGCGAAGATTTTGATGTGAAACCTGTGCAGATGGATGTGTTTATAAAACACATGCATTAATTATAAACTACAACTCTTTTGTGATAAAGATTCATAGTGCCAAATTAATTTGCACAGCACAGAACTGACAAGAAAGTTCTGTGCTGTGCTTGGTATTAATGATTTTATGTAGTCTTGGTTTATGTGGTTACAATTGTAAAAATTAAAAATCAATAATTAAACAAATAAATAAATAAATAACCAGTAGGTTTAAAACTCAATTCAAATTAAAGACTGTTATTAAGACCTGTAATCTTTATATATATATATATATATATATATATATATATATATAAAAATAGGGCAAATTTTCATACATCACCTCAAGTGCATTTGTAATTATTAGTCTAAAATCTTGATCTTAATATGAAAGTTTAATACTGTATTGAATCATATTGTATTCTTACCCAAGTGGCTGCTTGTGTACATCTTCCCTTCAAAATAAACTAAAACTGAGTGATATTAAAATCTGCCTTAATATGCATGAGGTAGAAAATCCTGACAGCCTTCTCTGGTTGTAAACAGGACTCTTCTGCATGGCAGGCCTTGTTAGCTAATATCAGATGGCTGAGTTCTGCCTTATGACAAATTCATTAAACTCCTCCACAGCTCGGCAATATCAGCCGAGACATCTGATAAATATTCCGCAGCCGTGTATTTTCCCTGCATCCGTAATTATCAGCCCACGCTTTTTTCACACCGAATCAATTATCGCGTTTTGAAGAGCATTTTTGATCCAAAGCATTTATTGACATGATCTCCGCAAACTGTGAAACAAACACAACGTATCTCTCATCGGAGGATCTGTCAGGCGCTTTGCTTGGGCTTGAAGTCGCACATTAGCGAGCTCTCACATACACACAGACACACATACACACACACACACAGGCACACATCATTTGGTCGTGTTGCGTCGCATTCTCGCCACAACAGATGTTGGCTCCCACAAGCTCTCATAATTCCTTCCCCTGATGCAGACAGATTGGACGCCCGCTTCTTTGTTTTCAGCCACCTCATCTGGCTTGAGGCTGTTATCACAACGAGTCCCTCACCATTTAAAATGATAAAGCCTCTACTAACTTCAGTGACATATGGAGCTCTGAATGTCTAAATATTTCCACTTAATAAACTCAAACTGAGACCCTGCGAAAGATGGATGCAGAAGTCTCGATGACCAAAGTCACATCAAAAATAGCACAGATTGTGTGTTTTGTGATGAATCTGGATAAGGGCGATGGTTTCCCAGGGTGACATACCAGATCAGGAAAGAACCAGTGCTACTCACAACACAGCTGGCAAATGGGAGGAAAAGACAAAGAGAGATTAAAACTAATAATTAGGCCAGCTAAGTGTACAGGAACATTTCATTTGGTTTCAGGTGTTCAGATTTGGTGGCTTGTCTCCATTGATATTTATATCGGAAAAATCGATCATATTCCCAGTTAGGCTATGCACAATTGAGTTTTTTTTTTTTTTTTTTTTGGGTGGAGGATTCAGATTATGAATTTATCCATGTATAGTTTATGGCTCTGAGGTTCTCTGCCACTGGTGGTCTCTGCCAGTTTTTTTTTTTTCCCACCTGTCCACAGAATCACAAAATACTAATAAGCCTACTACAGTACTAGTACTACTATAGTAGTAATGACGATAATAGCACAAATAATAATACGTATTATGATAATACTGATACTAATAATAATATTAATAACATTAATAACTATATATTTATAATAATAATTTAATAAATAATTATTATTATTATTATTATTAATAATAATAATAATATTATTAATATTAATTAATAATAATAATAATAATAATTATTATTATTATTATTATTATTATTATTATTATTATTACTATAGTAAGTCATTTGCAAGGTAATAATAATATAGTTTAACATATTACATTATACTTCTCTGTCTAAACTCATCTAATTAACGGTACGGACCATATTATTAGATTAATCATTCCACATTTGGTATAATTTAAAATAGCGCATAATTCAGCGAATAATATTTTCTTTCAACCTTTTTTCCATTGTCATCTCAAATTAGTGAAATATAAAAGTTAGCGGTTATTGAATTGTAATGAGCGCATGTGATGGGCTCCTTTTTGCCTCGCTGCCTTACCTAAATGTCACAAGAATTTTGCATGTGGACTTTAGACACATGGGAATAACATCATGATGTGCATCTCCACCTGTTTTTGTAGTTCCCATTTAACTCTTAAAATCTGTGTATTTTACCACGAGGTTTTTAACATGCCAATCCATCTTCCTTATTTCCTAGAATCAATATTTCGGCACTCTGACCTTCAACTGCATATGAAACTTAAAAAGCACAGTGCTTTTCTCTCTTTCTCACTCCTGCCTGTCTTAAGCGGTGGGTTATCTGGCAGCAGCGGTGTTTAGTTTACTGGGAGCTGGCCTCAGTGTCGACAGACTGTTACCTGTGTGGGGGGTCTCCATTGTGGCTACATTAGCCCATATGGCCTGAGTTAGTTTCCATTGAAGCCATGGCCTAATTACGAGGCAGCGAGAGAATGTTCAACGTTGACGAGCGGCTCGCCGCGGTGTTTGCGCCTCATCCAACCCCTACGGTGAGTCGCACCTGTTCCCGCTCTTTAAAAGCCCTCTTTCAGTTTAGCTCTTGGCTACAGCCACCAAATGACCTATCCAGGGGGCAATAACGCCTTTGCTGTTTAGCCCCGTCGTCAAGCTACGGAGTCAGCAGGCGCACCCTAATGCTAGACTGGGCCAGAGAATACAGCTGCTTGGCTTTATAGCTTTGTGCACATGTAAAGGAATTACTAACTCCACTATGGCTCTAGTACATTTACACGCGACACAAGTTTTGCATAGATAAAGATTTCTAATACTCAAAGCACGATACTTTGCTAACATAGTAGTAAAATAAATAGTCTCTGAAAAGTATTATTCGATTTAAATGTTCAAATGTCAACCTTTTTAATAACATTTTTAAAACCATTTCTGTAGCTAGTTTTCTGTAGTACTGTACCTCACATTCCTGGGCAATGTTGCATGACTTGATGAAAATGTTATTCCAACACCTTTAGCCTTAAAACAATTTCCTTTGCTTGCGGATGTCATTGTTCCTTGTAACAACGACGGCAAGGTGACGTTACATTTCCGACCACAGCTAACATGTTCATCAAAGGCCTGTTCGCTCTCTGTTTTTGGTGTCAGCACTTGTAAGGGAGATCAGTATGGAAATCTCAGTCGGCTGCCATGTCAGAAAACAAACATGCAGTAATTCAAGGGGGCTGCTGTCTTCCTCGTTCTCTTGTCCGCCCCCCCCCCCCTCTCCCCCTCCCCATTATGTGGGGTGCGAGAGTGATGGTGGCAGCGTTCTGTGTTTTATCTGTCAGCTCCCTTCCATGGCGCATCTTCATAGCTCACATGGTGGTTGCTAACTTCAAAGGCAGAGTACTCGAGGTTGCTCCTGAAAAGTGACAACTGTTTCCCTTTTTTTTTTTTTCTTTTCTTTTTTTTGCCTGGTGTGTAAATGTGCAGTGAGAATAGACTGTGGCTCATCTTGCTCATAGGTACAGGCCATGCTGTGACAGTGATGTGCGGAAAGCGAGAAAGAAAGAGTCTTTTGATTCTTTTTCTTAATAAACAGCATGTTCCTGATAGCGTATTTTTGTAGTAAATGTAAGTCATGCGATCCCTTTAGGATTTCAGAAAATGGTAATGAACTCATAAACTAAATAAAGTTTGCATAGTATAATACACTTATTGATGGTTGCACAAAACAAAGACAAAAAAGACGGATGATTATCTACTGTAGAACTCTTTAACATCCAAACTTCTTTCATTTTTTTCTTTCCTTTATGCAATAATAACAACAATTTTTTAAAAAATTTATCCAAATGTATAAAATGTTGTTTCATGCCTTGATAAAAAAAAATCATAATTAGTTCAATAATTTAATATGCTAAGCATTTTTGCCAATTAAATCCAAAAAAAAAAATTTTATTCGTATATTACAAAGCTATTTTAAAAGGCATACTATTTATAGGCACAGTGCCATCTAGCATAACATACCTCAACCAAGTGGTAGAGATGGCCCAATCAGGTTAAGAAGCGCACATTTTATAAGATACAGTGACTCAAAATGCGTTTTATAAAAAAAGATTAGGCAGAATGTTAAGGGGTTAAAAATACATAATATAAATAAAGGAAATTATTCACAGTGTTTTCAGAAGAGTCCTGCATTGCTCTGAGCTTTTGTCTGAATGTCCAAACGTTATGTGTAATTATTCGACATAACTCTGTGTGTGTGTCAGAGAGAGAGAGAGAGAGTAAGAGAGAGAGAAAGAGAGAAAGTGCAATTGAAGGGATGTGGATATAAGTGCTTGCGTGGGTGAGTTGGCCAAACCTTTCCTGCTGCCAAGCATCAGCACACGTGGCTTCTCCCACTGCATTCTGGGAGCACAACAAAAGCTATTGATTGTCTGGGAGGAAGACAACTTTACAAAAAGGCCTCCTGTCGAGGGCCCCCAATGAAATAACGCCAAGGGTATACCACCATTCACATGATCTTAAACGCTCCCCAGCAAGTCAACCCAGCCTTCTGATTAGGCCAAGAACATGGCAGCACTGGCTATTGATGTGGGCTAAAAGAGACACACTCGATGAAAACATTTATAAGAGTTGGAAAATGACTTGAATAACAAATGCTAAATGCCCTGCAACCAAGTTCAAACCTTTAACACAATGGGGGGCAAATCTGTTTTGTGGTTTTTATGTTTATGATTGTATATTTACAGTAGATATTAGCCCATTTAACTGATCATTCAGTGCTAAGGGCGTTTGTGGAATTGTTTTACACCTTAAAGCGATGCATATCCAAAATGTTTGACTTCTGGGTATTAATAATTGCTAAGAGAAGTGCTATTAAAAATGTAAAATCCAGAGCTATTATGAATAACCAGCTAGTTAACTCACAAGGTAGCTGACACACAGGTACAGTATAAAGACACATGTCAGATTTTTCTACCCGAGTTCATTTTGCATTTGCATTTATCAGAATCTGAACCTGAGATAATAAAACAAGCTTGGATAAATCAGTTTACTGTTTACTATCAGTTTACATTGCCAGGGAAAAATCACAGACAGGTGACATGAATAGCATTCATTACTTTATTCTAGTTGTATCTGTCATGGGGAATGATATATTGTAAAGCAAGTGACCAGTTTTTGAAGTTGATGTGCTGGAAGCAGGACGAATGGAATGGCAAAATGTCAAATTGTGATGGCTAGACATGTGGTCTTGGTATGTGGAGGTACGTACAGTACCTACAAAAAGTAGTCCAAGGAAGGACAACCAGTAAACTACCGACAGAGTCATGGTTGCCCAAGGCTCAGTGATGTGCACTGGGAGTGACAGCTAGCTCATCTGGGCTGATCCCACAAAAGAACTACTGTAGCACAAATTGCTCTCAGAAGCCGCAGACTGGGCACAGTGCCCATACTGATGCCTGTCCACGACAGAGAGTGCATGTGAATATCAGAACTTCGATGGGGGAAGAAATGCCCCAGGATGCATTATAAGGAAAAGGCAAACTAGTGAATACAGTGTGATGATGTGATGGGTAATGTTCTGCGGGCTAACGTTGAGTTCTGGCATTCATATGAACATTACTTGGAAACGTACCTCCTATCTAAATATTGCTATAGACCAAGTACACCCTTTTATGCTAACATAATTCTTTACTGACCACTTATGGTAGGATAATGTGTCCTGCCACACTGCCAAAAATTGTTCAGGAATGATTTGAAGAACATGGCAAAGATGTTGACTTGGCCTCCAAATGCCCCGTATCTCAATCCAATCTGTTTGATGTGCTGGACAAACAAGTATGAACCACTGAGGCCATTCTGCTGAGATCTGGGTGCCTGTTAACACAGCACACTTTCACAAAGCCTGTGGAGTCCAATGCGTCAAAAGGCCAGAGCTGTTTTGGTATGATACATGATAAAATATGATAAACATAGTGATAAAACATGATAAAATATAGTGCAACCATTAAACATTTAGCTAAGGTCATTAGATAGCAGGTGTCTACTTTAACAGCTATTAAACTAAGATATTAAGCTAACTTATTCAACAGGACCACATGGATAGGATTTTCATAAATAAGTTTTATTTTGTATTTAACAGAACCTAAACCGACATAAATTATCCATCTTAATAGAAAATAGCTTATTATGCTTATATGCATATGACAACGTTATGTTAACAAACTTGACCGAAAAACCCCAGTGTACAGCTGATGTTAAGAATTAGCAGGCCAATAGGATGAAAAAATCACTTTGTTTTGTGCTAGGGATTCAGACATAGATTTAATAATTCAGTTAGTATGTCTTCTCTGCGCTGCCAATATTTATACTGTACAGTCCAGAGAATGTTACAGAATGTGCCACAGCAAAAAAAAAAAAAAAAAAAAAGACAGGAATTCCCACTGCCAGAAGCTAGATGATGCAGTAGAGTACAGTACGCTTCTTTCAGATCCTGGTCTTTGTCCCCCACACACACGCACACAAACACACAAAGTGCCTTGGGCAGAGACCCATCTGTGTGAGGGCACTGGCCCTGCTACATCTGCAGAGGCCTAAAGAAGGTGAGGGGCCGAGAGAGACAGAGAGAGAGAGGGAGCAAATTAAAGCTCACGGTGGGAAGCTTGAGCCCCTGGCACTCTTCTTATGCAACAGCTGCACCTACAACAACCATCATTTCACATCCTGACATATACGGCCAGCCGGGTGAGCATACGGGCCAATGCCAGTGCAGACAGAGGGCGCACAGCGTGCCAGCCTTAAGCAAAACAGGTGTATGACATCCTGTTGCTAGTCTACAGGGGAAGCAGGGGTATGAGGCCGGATTGAGCCCACCGATCCTACTGAGGCTACTGCTGAAAATAACAAAAGGAGGTTAGGGCTAGGTTTGACAAGCTCATTGATAATATTTTAGATGAAGCAGGTCTGCGTGTTGACTGCAAATTGCCTCTAATGTCTTATGGCACAGGCTGCAGGCCACAGCCGAGAACAAAACGCGGCCATTATTTATTATTTCTCAGGGCGGGTGAAGATGCTGGCTCTCGCCACATAGACGCAAGCCAGCATGGCACACATTGTACCATCACCTCTGTCTGTCTTCCAAAATCACTGCATTCATATGACATTTACGGTGGATAGATAGATAGATAGATAGATAGATAGATAGATAGATAGATAGATAGATAGATAGATAGATAGATAGATAGATAGATAGATAGATAGATAGATGTAACGTAAATCTATAATGCATCATTTAGAAAAATCTGTGAGATAGTTCAAGTTATAATTCAAGTTGTGTGCTAGTCTACTTGAAAATCAGTGGATAACTTATCGCTAACATTCATCCCATAGTTTATGGGAACTGTACACAAATTCACATACAAATACGACTTGCACATCACAGGAACTCTGCTGGGAGTTATGGTCACATCCCCTGTACAGTCCTGGCCTCACTTCAAGCCATTTCCACATGTTTGGGCCACTAAAGGAGTTCCTGGGAGGCCAGCGTTTTAGAAATGAAACAGGCTGATCATGGCTCCAGTGCACTGAGAAACATTTCTACCTTGATGGTATTCAAGCAGTAGTTAAATGCTGGGATCAGTGCATTATTAGATTATATAGAGAAATAAAAGCAGTTTTTATTTTGTGTTCTGTTATTCTGTGAAATCAAAAGTCCCGGTCTGACTGAATGCTCCTTTCTTACTATTACAGATAACATAGATAATTGTTTACAAAATTATTTATTAATAATAATAATAACAATAATAATCATAATCATAAAAATAATAATGTTTATTTTTATTTGTATTTTGATTGACACTTTATCAGCTCATTCACTTAATCATTGTTTTTAATTTAATCAGGGTTGTGTGGGTTGCACCCTGGATTGGGTGCCAATCCATCGTTGGACGCACAAACACACACACTCATTTACACACATTAATGGTTAGCCTAATCTGCATATCTTTGAAATGTGGGAGAAAACCGGAAGAAACTCCCCAAGCACTGAGAGAACATGCAAACCCCATGCATTCAAACCCCAAGGCAGGAATCGAACCCGGACCCTGGAGGTGCAAGGCGACAGTGCTAAGCCACCGTGCTCACACTTTTGTCAACCTTTTAGCTTAATCTAGTTAAACCACTGTATGTTATGAGGGCAGAGTTTTGTGTACAAGGAAGAAGGCTGAATGAGTAAAATAATCAGTTCATCAATCAAATCTCATTCAGTTACTGCTGTTTAACCATTTGATTTAAATCTTATCCAAATCATATTTAAGGTGGCAAATAAAGAAGTTAGTGAAAATACTTCCTTAAAATAACCAAACTGAAAGTTTCATATACCAGAATTTGCTGCCTATTGGTTAATGAATTATGGGCCATAAACAATCAAAGATGTGTCCATGTTAGCATTGATGAAAGTGCAATTAAAAGAGTAAACATTTCTACCTTTCGTCACAGCAAGGAAACCCAATATCTTTCAGTCACTCCCAGGATGCTCGCCACATCGCGGCTCCTACTTTTTCTGACTATTCAGACGCTGCCATGGTGCGAGAGTGTTACTCGGTGTTCTTGGTGTGTGACAGTAGGGAGTGTATGGAGATGGTGGAGGTGCAGCAGTGATGAGGGGGTGTACGGAGGGTAAGCTGATGATGATAATTTAGGTGGCAGACGCCAGTTTTTCATCATTAGGCAGCACAGTCCTGCTGCTTAGGTTACGACACGTCCAGAACACATGCTGGCTGTGTCAAATGAGGCAGTTCAAGCCCACCTGATGCACACACATACTCACGCACACTCACACACAAACACACACACACACACACACACACGCACACACACAGTTACATGACACACTGCGTCCCTAAGGCCACACCGCCACACACATGCACACCTGGCCCTCTTTTAGCACCTAAACTTCACTTATTAGATTAATAACAAAAGTGGAAGTCGTGGCAGTTTAAGGCTGCTCTGTGGGCTCTCGTAGCGGTGCCAGCTCTCTCTGTGTAGTGCCAGCACTGTGTAGCTGAGAGCTTCACTAGATTCCTACTTAAATTACCACTTAACCTTAAACTCAACCAAATGAGGAGTCCAAATATAGATAAGGTTAAATCGACCCTCATCTTTATTTCATAAGCTGGAGCATTATAAACCAGTTTCTCAACTTAAAATTGCAAATCTTCATTTGCGCCGGTTACTGGAATAAGTTATGCAATTTTACCCTATCAGATTCACACTCATGAAGCAAAGTGGGTTGCATGATAAATCACGAATGTCTCGAGCATGGATTGCCATTCGGTATCTGTTACATACATGTAATGCCGATCAGACCGTGGACCTCAGATGGATTTGACACTTCTTTATGATGTAAAATATAACTCTGGTCTAAAATAAAGAATAATTGCATCTTTGCTTTAGAGAAGGAACAGCCAGTACGATCTGCTTTCAGTCTGATGCATCTACATCTCCCACACACGTGCAATGAAAGCATATAATAGCATTACAGTTTGCACAAGCAATCACTTCTCCGACGTAAAAGTGAATAAAACGAGAACATACCAACGGATTATGGTATCGGGTATTTTCCTAGCTCAAGTAGAAAAGGTTTATTACTCCACAATATCAAAGTAAGGCTTAGTGCATTAGCACTTAAGGGATGCCAGAGCAGCTGGGTGTAGCGACGGACCGCTTCGTTTAAGAGGTCACGAGGTAACCTTAACTTTACACTGCCTTGTTTTGCAAGGATAAGGGGAAATACAGACTTTTTAATTCACTGTCCACCTTCCAAAACCACAAACACGTCTCCCTTTAGTACACATAACTCCCCATCTGCATATAGGAACAAATTACCAGAGCTGGTGTAACTATACAACCAGTCCAGGATGGCACACTGATGATCCATCTACTCAACACAACAGTTCTGGTCACTCTGTCGTTCACCTAGAGCCCCAACAGGACCCCTGCATTTGTAGCAAGATTGGCAGAAAAGTCCCATCTCCTGTGGCGAAATCAAGTCTGCAAAAAATGCACACAAGTGGAAAAAGTCATCCAACGTGAAAGCCCAAACTGCCGATTCAGACATGCCAGGCTCGGGTGCTTTTAATACCCCATCACCCGGAGAGAGATGGACATCTACTCCACTCTGCAAAAGGCAACTATTTTTCCTTTTTGTTGGGAAAGAGGGACACAGAGGACTTGCAGATGCAAGTGCCAGCAGTTAGTATTACGATTATCAGTTTGGTTAAGTCAGACTGAATCATAAGAGATTAGAAGCTGCAAAGATCCCTGATGCAGTCTGATTAATATAGGCAGACTGGTCACTCACACATATGAGTAAATGTAGTTACTCTGTATGACATGGCAGGTTTCATTATATACAATATGTGACTTGAGGTATAAATAAGAAAGAAAGAAAGAAAGAAAGAAAGAAAGAAAGAAAGAAAGAAAAAGAAAGAAAGAAAGAAAGAAAGAAAGAAAGAAAGAAAGAAAGAAAAAGAAAGAAAAAGAAAGAAAGAAAGAAAGAAAGAAAGAAAGAAAGAAAGAAAGAAAGAAAGAAGAACTTTCTTGTATTTTTGGCTTTCCACATTCCCTTAGGGGTTTTGTTTTGTTTTTGTAGTAATTCCTTACGTGAATAATGAACTTTCACAACATCCCATACATCGATCAGCCATAACATTAAAACTCAAAACATTATGCCCAGTATTGTAAAGGTTCTCTTTGTGCCACTTGGGGAAGTCTAGACCCTTGAGGCATGATTCCACAAGACCTTTTGGGCGTACTGTATGCTGGGGTGTCTGGCACCAGGACATTGACAGCACATCATTTGGTTACTGTGGGTTGCTGGGTGGGGCCTTCATGAATCCGACTTGTTTGTCTGGTGCATCCCATGTGTGCTCAATCAGATTGGGTTCTCTGGGGAATCTTGAGGGCGGGTCAGCAGTCTTGTGTCTTTGCCGGCTGGGCCCCATGTACAGCGGGCTGTGGTGCACTGGGTGTGCTGGTCCAACTTGTTTTTGTCAATTTGTGTGCTACAGTACATTGGCTGTTGGCTGACCAGATGAGCTGGCCTTTTATTCCAGAGGGATGTCATCCATGGGTGATCATCATCCTGTCACCAGTTTCCTAACATATAACTGATAATTGATAATCAATGTTAATGAGTTAATGTTTTGTGATATCAATGTTACAGCTGATGAGTGTATGTTCCCCTGATAAAGCAGATCAAACTGGTTGTTTTTTCCCCCCTTGATTTGTGTCAGGCCTTTCCCATCATTCTAAAGCAGTACAATCTCGAGATCATGAAAAATAATCGCAGTAAAAAAATCCATACATGCTCCAAAATTTTAATTTAAACTGTATAAGTGCTTCGTATCTCAGCTTAAGATGAATCATAGCAGTTTGTAAATGTTTTGTTGGCTTAATAGGAGGTTTATGCATTGTCCAAAAAGATGACAGATTCCTAGGATTGAATGATCCATGAAATTGGGTTAAATGACATTTTCTACAATTATAACAATATAAAATCTTGTTCATATCAAAGAATATGACACATTTTGTACAGCATGTGTTCACAGTCCTACTGTAAAAAAATTGTATAGCTTACACAAACACATTCAACACATGATGCTTTTCTGTGTACAGTATTGTAAATGTGTATAAATATACAATATGATATATAAGTACGGTAAAGCAAGAAATCTCATACATTATGCATACATCCATTTTGAAGAAGATTTTTTTTATATATAAAAATTAAAGTACATACAGTATACATACACTCTGTCTCGTTCTTTTTCTTCCCACACATGCACAGAAACACACACACACACACACACACACACACACACACACACGCACACACACACACACACACGCGCACACACACACACACACACACACACACACGCACACACACAAATGTGAGCCAGGTTGTGCTGCTGTACAGAACAGTGGGAGCATGGACAGGGAACAAAGAACAGGCTGGGATAAATTATCACCTTCTGAGTTCGTCAGTAAACAAGTAAATTGCCATGGAACAGGTGTTGGCGAGGGAGCGGGCCCTTGACAATAATCACCTTTTAGGAAGGCATCTGCCTCTCTTTTAGAGCACTAAAGTACTGCGTCGGAAAATAAAAGATTAAAGTAATCAAATAAAACACATGAAAGAGATATTTCACAAGGCAGAACGACGTAACACCGGCCCACAGGTGAGCTTTTAAGAAATGCAGACGGGATAATGGTCAAATAAAAGAAAGATATGACACCATTAAAGGCTGGAAATGACAGAGCCAAAATGCAGATGAAGACGAGGATGATGGGAGTCTTATTACCAACAGACTTTGCTCTAGATTAGCTCTTTATGAATATCCTCTCTAGGTTCAACCCCTGCACAGAGAACTGCATAACTGTGTATTTTAAAATGTCAGTACTCTGTGTGTATATTAGGTGTGTTTATATATATATATATATATATATATATATATATATATATATATATACAGTATAACCCAGCTGGGATCCACCACCATCTCAACTCTCTTTCTTTCTGTCTCTCTCTCTGTCTCTGTCTCGGTCTCTCTCTCTCTCTATGATTACCCAGAATACCCCAGGTGTTCTCTTTCCCTCTTGTCCACATGGTCGTTGTGGGTTAGTAAATGTCCAGGTGCGTGTTAGTGTTCTCTCTCACTCTCATCCCCAGGTGCTTCCATTTACATTTGTGCACATTTGTGTGGTAATGAATGTTTGTGTCCAAGTGTGTGTGTGTGTGTGTGTGTGTGTGTGTGTGTGTGTGTGTGTGTGTGTGTGTGTGTGTGTGTGTGTGTGTGTGTGTGTGTGTGTGTGTGTGATGGTGTGTGTTTTCTTATTTCTGCTCATCCATTTTCATCTGGGGCATCAGGCTGCCCAGGTGCAGCTCATGGCACGTGTACTCATCACAGTGTGTGTGTGTGTGTGTGTGTGAGTGTGTGTGTGGTGTGTGTGTGTGTGTGTGTGACGTGCGCGCTCGCGCGCGTGTGTGTGTGTGTGTGTGTGTGTGTGTGTGTGTTATTGTGTGAAGTATAACGTGATCTCTAAGTCCATAAATTCACTTGTACTTGTTAGTTTAATTAGTACAAGAAATATTATATTTTCTTTCAAGTTCTTATTAATATTTAAACTGGGGCTACATAACTGTTTTCTAGCATACATGATCTCTACCGTGTCTAATTCTGCCAATTCTTACAGAAGATGGAGCAATATTAAGATAACATAATATAAAATAAGTGACAATTAAACAACCTTAACATAATGAAATGGATATGAACTACTATAGGTATTAAATATCTTCTGAGGCAGACAGAGCAAACTAATATAAAAGACAGACAGAAAGAAAGAAAGAAAGAAAGAAAGAAAGAAAGAAAGAAAGAAAGAAAGAAAGAAAGAAAGAAAGAAAGAAATGAGGAAAGAAAGAAAGAAAGAAAGAAAGAAAGAAAGAAAGAAAGAAAGAAAGAAAGAAAGAAAGAAAGAAAGAAAGAAATGAGGAAAGAAATGAGGAAAGAAAGATTGCCACATAGAGGAAGATCTGCCAAACATGTGATTCTCTTTTCAGCACTGTATGTATTATGTATTATGCATATAATGGTACATTTTTGAAGCTTTGGTCAAAACAGCACAGCAGCATGGTACAATGGAATAGCTGCTGATAAGCCCAATCTTTAAAAAGGTAAAAATCTAGCAGAATCCCTAAAGGTTTCTTCAGTCGTCCCTTGGTTGTTTTATGTAGTACCACAGAACACAGAGCTTCCCTGTGAACCCCTTTAAAGAAGCTAAGAATGCTGTAAGAAAGCCTTAAAGAAACCTGCAATGTAGTGATCACAGCATAAAAGCTAAAATCGCATTATTTAGAACTAACAGTGAATTGTTATTAGGAGGGAGTTTTTCCTACATAATTATGTAACACCTTTTTATCTAAGGTCCATGTGATTATAGTTATTCCTGCTGAAGCCAATAATCAGAGATAAGCTGTTATTTAAAATTTACATTATGTTGGACAGAATGGCGAAATCAAACAACTGAAAAAGCAGACAATAGTAGCTTTATCAATTTATCCCCAAGGAGCAAACTCGCTGAGACAACATGAGGAACAAACCTTGAGAGGAACCAGAAACAGATGAATAATAATAATAAATAATAATATAATAATAATAATTAATAAATAATAATAATATAAAAAAATTATAAATTTTTGGTAACTACAATTCTGCCTTGAAATATGGAACATGTATTAAAGGTATTCATTGCTCTGATAGTTTAACACAGTTTTAAACCCTATTATTATATTATTATATATTATTATTATTATATATTATTATTAATTTTATTTATTAATTAATTACTTTATTTATTTATTTATTATTTATTATTGTTGTTGTTCTTGTTTATTATTATTATTATTATTATTATTATTATTATTATTATTTGGTGTTTGTAAAGTACAATGACTGCTAATAATTATTTTAAAAAATTACATAACTGATTACTAGTGCAAATGGAAGCAGTTCAGATCATTTAACTATACAGTATTGTGCCTTGAGTCACCCTAATTTATTCATATTTAGCTTCTAAACAGAAAGACTTTTTTGTGTTTTAATGTAGCCTTGAGGAATAATTCTGCAGGATTCCTGAAGGACTTTTTTTTCTCTCTCTCTCATTTCAGTTTAGTCACTGTACCTGACCAGTTTCAGAGGAATGTTTTTTTGGTGTGTGTGTTTGTTAAGCCACACAGGGACCTATAACCATTCAAGCATCTAACTTAAGGTGAGATGAATCGGTGAGAAACAGGTGCAGATGATGACAGATGATAAGGCCAGTGATTAGTATAATGGTGTTGCTGAATGCTGAGTAGTTGGAACAAACGAGAAGGGAAATGAGGTTGCTGCTCAGGTTCTATAGCAACCGTTTACCTTTTCATTTATCCTTGGTTGTCTCTTCTGAATTTTTGCATTTTCAGGCTTAATTAGCCATGACTCTTTAGCCATTCATAAATTTCAACTAACACTACTGCCAAATGTTTCCTAGACTCTGACTTTACATCATTCTTGGATGATATGTCCAGACACCAAAATGTCCTCATGCATGCACTTACATATGTGTTTATTTAATGTGTTCTATTGGGTTTATTTATGTGTTTACATACTATTAATTTACATATGTGTTTTGCTTGACATATGTCTTATGATTTGGCTTAACACATTTATAAACCACTAAGATTAATATAGGCGCCTTTCTTTATTTTAACTACAAAATACTTTAGCAATAATTCAATGTGTAATATGGATTTTGAATATTTAAAAATTTTTCTTTTTTTTTTTTTTTTTTTTGCACCAGGCTGCATCCCTGTAAATAACCTCTCCTAGAACAATGCTAATACTTGTGTCTCTGTGGATTTAGAGGCATCCTGGGCACTTCAGAGAAATCTGATCAGTGAATGGCAGCTTCTTAATGGCACAGCAGAATTTCCTCTTAGTCTGAGGTACTGATGGAGCTGTTGGCCTTTCCCACCTCTCTCAGAGTTTTGAAGGTCACATGTCACTGGCACTACTTGCCCCAGCTCAGGGGCAGGAAGGCAAGTGGTCGGTACCCCTGAGAGGTCAATGCCAGTCAAGGAAAGGTCAGCACGTTAACCCAGACCGCTTTTTCTGGGGAAAACATGCCGGGGTCTTCAGCGTGTGAACATTGACAGCAGGGTGACGGCAGGAAGAAGAGAGATTGCGAGTAAATGCTGAGTTATCCATCGGCCAAGGAAGCCCCGGTATACAATATCCCTCCTGTGTCGTTTACGCTGGTTTCACATGCACTTTAAATAGCTAACTTAATATTAACAGGAGTCAAAAGGTAGAAAATTATGACGTGATGACGGATGGAGTTGAGTCGAATGTCCTTTTTTTTCTTCTTTTTTTTTCAAATTGTTTAATGTAAACGTTGAACAGTAACAAAAAAGAACGGGGGGAATAAAAGCCGAAGTTGACAGAGGAAAGGGAATGAGAAAGTGAGTGAAAGTAAAGGTGTAGACGGGGTTTGGAGGAGAAGATGCCTCAGATGTTGATATCGATGTTGTTTCTTTAGATTTAAAGTGAGGTATTCCCCTGAGTGCCCCTCAGGCTAAGAAATAGCTTTTTTGCCAACTCTTCAACTCCACTCTTCAATTTAGCCAGTTTTCTCTGAAATATAGCTTGGAAGTGGATGTCTGTAACTCAATGAGTGTTTCAACTGATACACACAGCAAGACAAAAAAAAAAAAAAAATCGCGAAGATCGATTTTTATATCCATTAGTTTTCCTGAGTTTCCGCCCAACAATGTGGACCATCTCCACTCACAAAATTACAAGTGGCAAAATAGAAACATTTGAGAGACCATGAAGGTGTGAAAGATGTTTAGCTGGTGAGAAGATTTGGGAAATCTGTCATTTGAGCTTGTGCAAGACTGCCGTAATGAGCAGGAAATATCTATCAACCATGAGAGCAGGCTGAAGCACGAAGAGGAAGAGGGGCCGTGTGCTGCCCAGAGCGCGGCCTATACGCTTCTGTCAGCTTCGTTCAGGATCAGCGACCTGATCGCTTCATGATGTGGGCTCGAGCAGGCCCGTGCTACAATAACACAACTCCGCTGGCCTCCACCGACTGCCTGTGGTGAGATCCGGACGTTTTTTACACGGTTCGGAAAAAGCCGGTCCATAATCTAAGATGAGAGGTTCGAGTTTCAGCAGACTCGGATTGGCTTTGATATTAAATATAACAAGTGGAAAACTCCACTTACAGAGGTTCTGCAGAAGGCAGTTTCAGTTCTAATCAGAGATCAGGAAATGTGGGAAGCAGATAGACATCTCCAGGCAGCTGCCATTAGGCAGTAAAATGATAAAGCAACTTAGACCAGAGCAAGCTTCTCGGTTTCCTCGAGACTGTCTTCACACTTACTATCTGTTCATTTATGTTTTTATCAAAACTGCAACATCGCTGCTTTGTAGATATATATTTTTTTCTTTATCTGGCAGGGCTTCTTTCCTCTTTCACGGGACACCGTTAGATTTGTCTTTCTTCATTTCTCAGGCATAAGGAGGGACGTGCGCTGTAAACGTAGCGCGTAGGTGGGATGAGATGCACATCCGTGACCCCGACATCTCTCAAAGGCACCATCTATTTCTTCCCCATCTCTCGCTCCCTCTCTCACTTTTGCTTTAAACGTCCTTGTGGACATCAGACAGTCTCTTCATGTGCTTACGAAGGGTTGTTATCCTCAGGCTGAACTGTTGCTGCCGCAGCCACTGCTGTTGTATTGGGCTGATGTTTTCATCCGCATATCCTCCAGCCTCTTTTCATCGCTCCTATCACAGGCTTCATAAAGAGGATCACGCTCACTGTTTCATGTGCACTGATGGCTAGCAGATGCAGGGTGATGAGAGAGAGAACCGCAGGCCACTCCTGTCCTAACAGCAGGCTAAAGGGGCCTAGACACTGGTATTGGGTGTCAGATGAAGAGCAGAACAGACAGTCTGAACACAACAAAGGTTCTCTGCTAGCAGGACATTTGATTATCAGCAGTTATCAAATATGGTGGCGTTGGTAGTCGTGTTGTCAGTACTATACAGCAAGTGTCTGTACTATTTTATTTGGTGGCATCACAGGTAGTGTTACTGCTCCACAGCTCCAGGGTTCCTGTTTCAATCCTGAGCTCCTGTGTGTGTGTGTGTGTGTGTGTATGTGTGTGTGTGTGTGTGTGTGTGTGTGTGTGTGTATATATATATATATATATATATATATATATATATATATATTTTTTTTTTTTTTTTTTTTTTGGTTCTGACTGTGTCCTTCTCCAGGGTCTTCTAAGCTCCCAAAAATACAATGGGCTGTGTGGACTGGCTAAACCAAACTCTCCTAACTATAAGCGGATATGTGGAGGTGTGCTGAGCTCCACAGCTCCAGGGGTTGTGTGTCAATCCTGAGTTTTGCACGTTCTTCTAAATTCCCCCAAAAAATAAAACACGCCAGTAGGACAGCCAGGGGGGCGTGATAAGCTAAACTCCCCCAAGTTCAAATCGGTGTGAATGCATGTATGTTAAGGACTGGTGTAAAAAAAAATTTTTTTAAAGCATAGTGTTTCCAGGTTAAATTCGAGATCCTCCCTGATCAAGATACGGTGGTTACTGAAAATTTAAAAATGAATGAATGTGACTTGTCATTGTGGAAGAACTGGGCTGTTTGTTTGTTTGTTTGTTTGTTTGTTTGTTTGTTTGTTTGTTTGTTTGTTTGTTTGTTTGTTTGTTTGTTTTACATGAGTTTGTTCGATAATCCACTTACAAACATAAAAGGTCAAGTGGATTCTTTATGTCTTTGAGTGCCACTTCAAAATCCTGTCCCAAAAGCCTTAAAAAATTGACAGCCAACGGAATTGTGGGAACAATGCAGATTTGGGTGGAAATCTTCAATAAACCAGCAAAACTAACACGCGACACGTTGAGCGTGTGATAAGGAGGCAAAGGCAGATCTGTGCTTCAAACAGCATTCCCTGAACGCCATGCTGCCAGAGGCGTTTTTGGCCAGGACATACCCTTACTACATGCCAAATGCTGTCCGGACCAAAAGAAATAAACACAGCACTTGCAGTAATCCTGCTAGTTCAACCTCATTCCTGTGAAATCTGGAGAAGAATACGTACTGCTTATGCAAACCCCCAAGCTTTCCACCATTTAGGCTTAAGAAAAAGAAAAAAAAAAAAGAAAAAAAAAGTCCCGCCATTTCCCACGTCGCCAGCCGTTTTTGTGCAACTGGACATCTTATGGTGCCCAAAGATACTGAAAGATGGACAGCTTGTCGTGCAGAAGCTTCTCTCTCCCGCTCTCGTTCTCCAGTTTTATGGTGTTTCGGAGCCAGCTGGCTTGCGGAGAAAGAAAACGGGATGTAAGCTCCTTATTGCCGAGTCGTGGTATTTGCTTTCCACCAGGGTTGAGTGTACTCATTATGCGATGTTCGCAAGGCTTCCAGTGCTAATTGGTCTTCCAAAGAACACAGAGAAGACTCTTGAAAAATATGACTGCAGGCGATAGAACATAATTAGGACGATTGCCACCGTAAGGAGCTCAAATCTGGCCCTGCCACTAGAATGAGCAGATAAACATGGCTATCCACAGTGCTTTTTTGTGTGTGTGTGTGTGTGTGTGTGAAGTATTTACATTTGATCAAATTGCATAAAAATGAAACATTAACCATATTTACCAAGAATGTAAATATTATCTTTTTTTTTTTTTGCATTATGCTTTAACTGCATTTGCTAACTAAATAAAGGATTAGAGGATTATCTACACTATAAGCACAGAATACCGTAAATGTCGAAGCTGAAAATCATTTCAGACTCGGGCTCTGTTTCAGCATTGCTTTGTCATATGTTACATTAATACCCTTTAGCCGTTTTTTTTCCTTTTCTGTCATTCATATTTGCCGTGCTCTGTTCATCTGCGTTAATGTAAAACTCACATGCAGCATGAACCTGTGTTTACTCAACATGACATTTCAGTGACTTTTCTCTAAGTGAAGGGGTAGAACACTGCTCTTGGTGCTCTACAACCTGACAGGCTTGAGTTCAAACCGCGATATAACACAGTCCTGTCTAATAAAGCATGCTCTTTGAAAGTATGAACACTACATCTGGCTATGTCAGAGCAAAAAAAAGATTAAAAAAAAAAAAAGGTAAAAGACTGGTCTTGGGCTTAGCATCTGGACCAATGATATAAGGAATAAAGATTATATAAATCTTTATTCCTTCTATCATTGGTCCATATGTATATACTCTTTCAGGAACCAC
>QNUK01000022.1:4082500-4179625 GCA_013621035.1 Clarias magur
TTCATGTCACACCTGGTTTGGTGTACTGGCTTGAGTATCTCTTATAAGTAATACCTTCATTCCAGAGTGTTTAGACACCAACATTTTACATGTCTGAAGAAGAAAAAATGTAATATGCAATATATTAAAACATAAAATTGTAACCTGTAGTTTTTTTTTTTTTTTTTGTAGAGCTTGTAGCAGCTTGGCTTTCTATGGGATTCTTTTGACCTGGTCCATCTCGCTTGTCTGAAGGAGAACAGGGTAGGATCCAGATGTCAGGAGATTGGGGGTGGGGCTACCATGGCCAAACTTACATCAGCTTTCTGTAGCAGTCAGGGCCACCCGCCTGCCAAGCAAGAGTAGTAAACAGCCGCGACCTACCAAGTGGAAAACGAGGAGCGCTGAGTGAGTGTATGAGCAGGCAAGGGGCTGTTATTGGATTTTATGGCCTTGTCCCCTTTGCTTCCATAAGGGCAGAACAATTTGAACCTGCTCACAACATGGCCATCTATTTTAATTGACCCATCACCACTTTTAAAATGACTTGCTGGATTTCAAACCTGAAACGGGACGTTGAAATCATTGGTACTTGAAGTTATTTTTCCCCTAATAGACACATTATGTCACTTTTATTGTGTAAAACTATTTATTTATAAACTATTATTTATATTTATACAAGATATTTATTTGTGTAATACTAATAGTCTACCTAGAGAAAAAAAAAACCCTCTTTACCTACAATATTTCATGAAATTACAGGCAATTATAACATCACTTTATCCTGCCAGATAAATTTCATTTACTGAAAGATATGTGCAAATAGCTTGAGGGTAAATCAATATAGCAGAGAGTCAAGAATCGTACATGTTAAATAGGAGGGAGCACTTATTAAAAAAAAAAAAAAGAAGAAGGCAAATGAGTTAGGATCCTTTCTGAGCTAACGGCGTGATGACTTTGCATTGCAGGGCTGAGACATCGAGTGCAGTCAAGCGTAAAGAGTCGGTCAGATTGACAACATCTATTGCTGAAGTCTTAGGTCAAAGCTCACTCAGTTTGACTGGCAAAGCCTTGACGAAGAAAAGCTTCACAATCACAGAATGAGAGAGAGAGCGAGAGAGAGAGAGGGAGATGGTGAGAGAGTAGAGAGAGAGAGAGAAAGAGAGAGAGAGAGAGGGCAGACGAGTAGGCGTTAGGCCCGAAGTCGATCAGTCAGGCAGTCAGTCATGCACTTCCTCAATCAGTTCCCATTTACCAGGCCAGCCCAAGGCTGCTCTCCTCCTGCCCATCAACAAGCACTGACACCAGTGCTGCCATTTATCCTGCTCCTACTCACAAACGTGCACACACACACACACACACACACACACACACACACACACACACACACACACACACACACACACACACACACACACACACACACACACACACACTTTGGGTAATTAGGGAAGGCCAGTTAATCTAATCTGCGTGTCTTTGGAATGTGGGAGTCCCTATAACCTGCTGTACACAGGAAATTCTGAACTTTATACTATAGTCAAACAGTCAAGTGCCAAATATGAGTATATTGTGGATGAGATGAGCACATCACAATAATTATGATTACAGTTATAGAGTGTTGGGTAATTTTTTATTAAAAATTATTTATTTTTTTTTCCATTGGTGTGACATATAATATACACGCCTTGGAGAACCCCCAGGATAAATACATTATAGTTTTTTTCTGATTGCCTAAGCACATTTTTTGTAACTATTGGCTATTTTTGCAAAACTCTACACACAAATAAGAAAATCTTTGTAGATTTAGTAGATAAGAACATTGTAGTTCTCTTGCAACAGCGAACACAGCTAGATTAACTCTTCACACCTTCGTAAAAATGGTGTTTTTGTATCAAACAGTACACACAAGCCAGCATCTACTAAGCACACAATGCGCCAACTGCACACTGATGGTATGAATACAAAACACATCTGGCTTTTGCTTTCTCTGTTTACTGATGTCAATTTGAGGTCATACTTTTGTCATAGTGTCATGTAAACATACAAGGATCCAAACTTCAAGTATTGGTGTTTATTCACACTCATCAAAACCAAGACAAAGTCAGAACACAAAATAGTAATTTCACAAAAAAAAAAAACGGAAAAAAAAGACAAATCAGCCTACATCATGTCGTCTTTCTGGGTCCGGCCACAAAATTTCGTCCTCCAGTCCAAGGCACCGGAAAAAATATCTCCTTGAATGCCGTATCCAGGCCAGACATGATGCCTGGTCAATATCTCCACATGCCTCCTCCATTGCCTGTAAAAGGGCTACCTGTTGATGAGGATGACGGTCGTAAACTTTCCAGCGCCAGGCAGAGAAGAACTCCTCGATGGGATTTAAGAATGGAGAGTATGGAGGGAGGTTGAGTGCCATGAAGGATGGGTGGTCTGTAAACCAGTTGCGGACCAAAGCAGCCCTATGGAAACTAACATTGTCCCATATGATGACATATTGGGTATGCTCTGGTCTCTGAACAGTGAGCAAGTCATGTAAGGTGTCCAGGAATGCAATAATGTGTGCAGTGTTGTATGGGCATACTGTATGGTTGCATGATGGTGAACAACCATATAGCTTATAGCTGCACACATGGTCATGTTACCACCACGTTGTCCTGGGACACTGATGATGGCACGGTGTCCAATAATGTTCCTGCCACGTCTCCTGTTTTTACTGAGGTTAAAATCATGTACAAAAAGTAGCTCATGTCCCATGGCATCTGCTTCTAGTTCCATCACTGTCTGGACAAGACAAAACATATGCAACACATCAGGCCCATGCACAGCACTACAGTATGCACTTCCAAATTCAGAACCAATGACACTATAGCTTACCTGCACATAGTCATATCGCAGTTGCTTTACACGTTCTGTGTTTCTCTCGAAAGGAACTCTGTAAATTAGCTTCATTCTTATTCTGTGGGGCGCAAGTACACGACTTAGTGCAGAAATGCTTGCACTGTGTATATTTTGAAAGATGGTGTCATTATCAATTGTGTGCTGCTGTATTTCGCGCAGTCTTATTGCATTATTGGCAATCACCATGTTCACTATATGGGTCTCTTGTTCTGCAGTGAGCATTCTCCCTCTGCCCCCAACATCTGGACGTCTAGCAATTCTGTAAAGTAACAATTTCAGTATTTCTGCATGTATGGTACTGTTGTGTTTCTCATTAGAGTATGGCAGTGCTACAAAGTACTTACCGATTCTCATTTCGAAATGTCCTAATGATGCTTGCCACAGTGTAGCGGCTCAAATTAGGCTGAACCCGTTGGCCAGCTTCCCTCAGGGTCATCCCATGGTTGATGACATGGTCCACTATTGTAGCTCTGAGGTCATCAGTTATTCTATTTCTTACTCTTCTTACCCTTCCTCTTTCCTCTCCTCGTCCTCTTCTTGCTCCTCCTTGTCCTCTTCCTCTAACTTCCTCTAACCCTCTTGCTTCTTCAACTTCACGTCCTCTTCCTCCAACTTCTTCCCCTCCTCAGCCTCCTCGGCCTCCTCCGATGCTCACTCTTCTCACTCTTACTGCTCCTTCCATTGTACTCCACATAGACAGCTTACCTGTGGCTTATGTATAGTGCTTAGGCTGATTGCAAAGTGAACTAATTATCTAAAACAGTTTTCACATGTGAAAGTGTGCCAGACCGTTGGCAAAATAGTGTTAATGATAGCCATGCATGTGTATAATTTTGCTAGGAGTGTTTTGGAAATTTGTAAGCAGTGAGTTGTGTTTAAAGTTCTGCAAAAAGAGTGTTGTGCAGTGAATTGTGTGAAAAGTGTGTGTTACAAAATTGCAAACTGAGTGCAAAGCAGTGTTTGTGCTTTTAGTTTTGCTAACTCAGTGAGTGGGTTTGCTATAAGTATTAATAGTTTTAGAAATTGTGCTATAAGAATCACAGTTAGGTTTAAGCCATCAGAAAAAACTGTAATTCATTATCTATACCGCTTTTCTTGTGTATGGTCTCAGTGGAGCCTTGGAGCCCTGTCCCAGGGAACTTATGGCATAAGGCAGGGTACACACTCACACACTCAATTATACACTACAGGCAATTTGCAAAAACCAATGAGCCAAGCCAGTCTTTAGACTGGGGAAGGACACCAGAGTACCCTGATGAAACCCACCAAGCAGAGTGCGAATGTACAAAATCCATGCAGACAGGACAGGAGGTGAGATTCGAATCCTCAGCCCTGGAGGTGTAAAGTAAAAGTGCTAAATTCAAAGCCACCTAATTAGGTGATATATATATGAAATCATACTGTGTGTATATATATATATATATATATATATATATATATATATATATATATATATATATATATATTTCATATATATATATATATATATATATATGAAATATATATATATATATATATATGAAATATATATATATATATATATATATATATATATATATATATATATGTGTGTGTGTATATATATATATATGAATTTTTATTGAATATGAAATATAAAAAACATTAAATATTGTGTATTCTGTGTATTGTACAGTATGACATTACAGTATTTGTATTTTTAGTAAGTCCATCTGTTTCTACCATTGTTCGTGTTTTTGAGTGATAAACACTTCCCAAAGTGTTTATGAAAAAATGCACTCAAACTGTATAATCTGGTTAATTTTACTTCCTCAGTATTATTATTTTGAGGTCAAAAAGGCACTACATGTAAGCAGAAGCCATCTTGCAGACCGTCAGTATTTTTCTATTAGAAACAATAATACATTTGATGTCATACAGTGCTAAATATACATTTTACTTACTTATTTATTTTTTGCATATACAGTAGTTAACAGTGATAAACTTGAGCATGGAATTGAATAAAGAATGAGTGAAAACAAACAAGAAGTAATAAATAAATAAATAAATAAATAAATAAATAAATAAATGCATTTTCATTAACAATTCATTCTTCTCAAATTAGCTTCTCAAAAACTAAACTTACATGTATGCAGTAAGGCATTTGTTTCAAGTTCATCATGGATCAACCTCAGTCAGAAAGTTCCAGCCAAACTCCTCACACACTTCCCTTTACGTAAACCTTCATGAACTACATTTCTACCGAAAACAATAGAACATCTTTGAAGTTCATCATGGGTATTTAACTTTACCACAACATATCTGAGCAGTCTCTTGTAAAAACTCCTTCACAGCACTGGGCCACAATAGACAGCCATCATGTCTGTCATCTGGCCTTGTCTCCTGTCAATAAAGTTCTTTCCGACTTAAAAAAAAAAAAAAAAAAAACTATCTTCAAAGCCGAAATGACAAAGGGGCCATAAACATGCAGACACCTGAGCACCAGTTGAGACAAAGAATTTGGGGATTTCATTCTTAGGAAGAGTAATGAAAAGGAAAAAAGCAACACTTGCATCAAATATTCATTCTGGGGGCATAAGAAGTGGTAAATTATACATACCTCGCCTGTGTATTTAAAAATGTGCCATATTATGATTAGCATAGGTATTTGAGTGTGATGACGAGCAGGTCTCCTGCACGGCAGCAGCGTCTGAAGGAAAGAGACCTGAGCACACGTTCTCTCTTTTTGTTCCCCCTCCAGCACTCTGTCATCACCACATCTCATTAAAGTTTAAACGGCGCCTTTTTTTAATTGTCACAATTCTGACAGGTTGATAGGGATGAGGTGGAAATTAAGCTTCCTGTGCCATGCATAATGCAATTTGGGAGTCCATTGTTAGTGCATGAGGAAGACTGGGGCGACGCCGGGTGTCATTTCTCAAGCTATTATTGCATTTTTATTTTTAGTTATTTCCAAAAGTTGGTGTTTGGGTCTTGAAAGGCATGTAGGCAGCACGCATCAACACTGTTTTGTAGGTCATTTGACACTTTTTTTTTGTTTTGTTTTTTTGTGCTGATTATGATTCCTATATATATTTTCAAATCCTTTTTTCATACAGTACTACTGTATGTAAAAACCTTGAGCCACGTCTCATTTCTTCATACTTTTCCTCCAAAGAGACAGACTTTCTTGTATTTTTAATGTAGTCTTGAGGAAAAGTTCTCCAGGCTTCCTGAATGACTTTTCTAAAGTTTTTCGCTCATCATTTTCAGTCCAGTCCCTGTACCTGAGCAGTTTCAAAGGAATGTTTTGTGTTTGTTAAGCCACACAGTGACAGATAAATCATTCAAGCATAAAAAAAGCATCTAACTTAAAGCATGAACCAGTGAGAAACAGGTAGAGATGATAACAGATGACAGGCCGGTGATCAGTATACTGCTGATGCTGAGTTGGAAGTGGTTGGAACAGATGAGAGGGGAAATGAGGTTGCTGCTGAGGTTGTTACATAAACAAACGATTTTTAAACTGAGAAGAAATGAATGACTGAAGACATATTAGACATGCAGACATGTGAAAATGAAATGAAACAAGGTCATTCTGATTAAAATGATTTATTCTTGACAAAGTTCTTTTGATTAAGCAGTGCTATCCTTATGGGCGTGGTCCAGCATGACTCCTCCCCCATCAACAGGCTACAAGAGGTCTGAAAAGGTTTGAAGAGGTTTGAAAAGAATTAGCACTCTTCATGTCCATCGTAGAATCATGAATTCAGGAAATATTTTTCAGAAGAATGATGTTTATCTACAGTAGGCGGCGTGGTGGTGTAGTGGTTAGCACTGTCACCTTGCACCTCCAGGGTCTGCGTTTGATTCCCGGCATGTTCTCCCCATGCTTGGTGGGTTTAATCCAGGTAGTAAACCTGCAGATTAAGCTAATTGCCATTCCCAAATTGCCCATAATGTGTGAATGAGTGTGTATACAGTATGTGTGTATCCCCTGCGAATGATTGGCACCCTGTCCAGGGTGTACCTCATCTCATGTTCTAAGTTTCCTCCCCACACCCCTGAATCATGGATAAAGTGGTATAGATGATGAGTGAGTGAGATGATGTTCATCTGTGGATGAAGTCCTGAGAGACATGATGCTGTTCCCGCAGCTCATGGTAGTAAAAACTTTTTACACATTTGCTACCAAAAGGTATATAATGAGTGCATAAGAATGACTAAACTAAAAGAGCTCTGAAACCATCAATTTAGCAAGCATATCTAAATGATCTCTGCCTTTAACCTAAAGTCTTCTGACACTGATTGAACAGATGGAAATTATGCGATGGCAAGAATGTCATGGGTTTTGCTCCAGGTGATTGTTAACTCTGTAAAGGGGTCTCCACTGAACACTGTGGTTTCATGGTGTTCCATGGTGTGAGGCCATAGAACCTAACCACACTATTTAAGACTGTTCATTCCTCAGAGTCCTATCTCTCTCTCTCTCTCTTTCTCTCTCTCTCACTGTCTCTTTCTTTCCCTCTCTCTCTCTGATGGCTTGCCCTTCGTCGTGTTCACTTTGGCTTCAAAGATCTACCCCACATGCATGCCTGGGGCTTGCTCCGTCTCACCCTCCCTGCTCTGATGCCTTCCGACTCCTCTGCATTCTCCTGTTTATGAATCTTTAATAGATGACAGATCTGTTTTATAAGCACACCAAGGGCTGGGCCTCCTCAGTGTCACTTTTGACATCGATGCCACAGGGGGGAGTGACATTCAAGCTACCGTAACCCGCCTCCGAGCCTCCTGCCACTACTACATTGTGATGTTTGGACTACAATTTAAATTTAAAGTGTAAAATAATTTAAGCTTATGTCAAGACATGTATAAGAGTTACCCTTGTGTTTTTTGACAGATCATTCTCAGGGAAAGTCCGAAGACAAATTCACATAGAAAGCATTTTTAGTCATATGCTCTCCAGAAATGGTCTGATATACAAACAAATCACACTTTCTAGGCATTTTTAACTCCACAGTTTAATCATAGAAAAATACTACGGTCCTAGTCTTCACCCTGGTGGTATGAGTGTGCAAAGCGTGAGCGTAGAGTTTTGCGTGTCACCCCCATCCACATGTCCACCATGTCTTCGCAGGAATCTCTAGTTTCCACCTGCCAGAAACGTGCAATTAGATGAACTCGAGACTCTAATTTGCTACTAGGTGTCGAGGGGTGGGTGGGTGCCGTGCAGCGTACTCGCATCTCCTCTAGGGTGTATTCCCCTAGTGTTTCCAGGGTAGAGCCTATCCACGTTACTCTTACAGTAGATTGGATAAAATGGTTATTGATGATGAATGAATAAATGAAGGAATGAGTTCACTTTGTGCACTTGCACTGATTGTAGAAGCATTAGTCATCTTCAGGAAAAACAAAGCCTCCTTTTACATTGTACTTGCTTACAGAACACAAGCTACTGTATCTTGCCTGGATGAAAGGTCACTAAGACTAGAGCTGAATGCAAAATTTGCACATCCTTAGACATACAGTATGATTAGCACCCGGACAACTCGTTTTTATAGCATCAAGTGTCATTTGGTGACAATTAAATATTAAGAATATTGGGAATGTACAGTAGTATTATGAATATTTTTAATCTCTTGACAGGAATGTTCTCTAATACTTGTGACAGCTTTGATTTTACTCTTTAGCATCGGCTAGAGGTCTAGAAGAAGGGTAAAGCAATTAGGAAACTGCAAAGCAAAGTTTGACTGAGTGCACTGTGGAAGCCTGAGCACATATGAGTGCACATCTCTGATGTGTTCACATAGCCAAGTGACACCGAGTAAAGCAGCAGTGCCAGTTCACTGTCCACCGCGTTCACTCATCTTTCTAGTCTGCTCTCCGACAGAGATCGCGAGTTACAGCAAAAACCAGGAGCAATATGTCTCCTTCATGCTCTTAATCACTTTATAGTGAGATGAAGTGAACTTGACGGACCAGGCTTTTGGAACACTGCCTCTGTAAGTTGCACTTGGGTTGATGCCCCCTCGGGACCAAGTCAGGCCACTGACAGCTAATTGTTAATTGTTGGAGGGGCATCCTGGCAAAACGCTTGACGTGCCAACTCACATCCTGTAGAGCCGCCGTTTTTTGCGCTCGCTCTCTCTCTTGCTCTGTCACTCTTTCGCTCACTTACTGCTAGTGTTTTTTTTTTCCTTCTTCTTTCTTTTTCCCCCAATTACTCTTCTAATGCACATAAAGGTAAAATAACTTATAATAAGCTTATATTTTCTAGGATGTGTTTGTGTCATTTGTCTATTCAAGTTTTATTAAAACATGAGATCTCTACGCCTGATGTATTTTTAACGGTGTTAATGCATCTCTGGCATGTCACCCGCTGACAGCGCCACCATACTTGGTAGTCAGCCACCAGGGAAATTTACATGCATTTGAATTTGCACTGGCAAGGCCTGCCATCACCCCCTGACAGCCCATTTAACGGGTGATGAGTTAATCTGAGCGCGCCTTCGAGACTGCTGATCTCCCGCTTCACGTCGCCACACCGTGCAACAACAAGCCTGAGCTTTAACTTCCGAAAAGAGACTCCTCCCCTTTCTTAGGATTTTTTAAAGTTATCTAGTCAGCGAAGTAAATAAATAAATAAATACATTTAAAAATTTGAATTGACTTGAATTTGACTTGAATATATTTTCATTATATGGCACAATAAGGTATGTTATTGATACAAACAGATATGTCCTAAGACACTGAAAGTCAAATGTATTAGTTGTATGAATTGACAATGACATGTTGTTGCAGCATCATTAGTTATTATCATCATCATCATCATCTATACAGCTTAATCCTAGTCATGGGGGGCCTGGAGCCTATCCCAGGAGACTTCTGGCACAAGGTGGGAGGCACAGGGTGGACAGGGTGCCAATCTCATTAGTTATTAGCTATTATTAAATTCTATTTTTTTTTATTGTAAGGTTAAACCTGTACATACTTAATACATTCAGTGGGTGCCCCAACATAATGGCTGTTGTTTCAGGGAGTTGTTTCCTCTCAACCCTGACCAAGTGCCAGATGTGTTTGTGACTTTGTTCACACAGAATTTGATTGCATACTCATAAGTACGTTTAAAAAAATGTACAACGCCAACTATTGCATTTTGGAGTGAACTAAAGTTTTTTATGTGTAAACGTGAAGTGCATGGGATGACGGTGTAAAATTGTGTTTATTAAGTAGATTTCTCATAAGCACATATTAAAAAATGTACTGATGAATTTTGAGATGAAGTAATGATTTTTTCAAGGTCAATTTTTTTTAATAGTATTAGGGGAATTTTCTATTTCATTTTCATATCTAGTAGCATATAAGTAGCATATCTTCTCTTCTCGAGGCCTAATTGTGATTAAACAGAGCCTATATGTTACCACCAGCTCTGCCAAATACAGCTGTGAAAACCCCATTACAATTAATTTAGTAGTTTGTAAATAAAGCATGCACAAACAAACAAACAAATAGACAAACAAAAATTCCAAAAACCATCTTGATGTGTTCTACTCATCTTACGTCGCTCAAATTATTTTTTCGCAAATATGTTCAGTGTACAGACATGCCAACTATACAGGTTTATTATGAATAGATTCTATTATTATTTATTTATTTATTTATTTATCAATCTGTATAGGGGAAAAACATTTTCTGGATTCTGTGAAATTGAATTAATTAGTAGTGCTGCTACAATCTCCAATTATACACAAGTAGAGCTGCTGGATTACCAAGTTCCATATATATATATATATATATATATATATATATATATATATATATATATATATATATATATATATATATATTTTTTTTTTTTTTTTTTTTACAGAGAGGCAACTCTATAATGCTATAATGCTGAGCCAGGGTCTGTCTCAGATTCAGGTTTGAACTTGATTTATAGCTACAGAGTTAACCAAGGGTGAATATACTGTAGGCCTGTACTGGAAAAGAGAGAAGAGCAACTAACTATAGCTTCTAACACAAGGCTGAATGTCAAATCCCTCTTTAAACCCTGATAAAGGGCACTACATGGTGTGTGAAACAAGGTCTTATACATCCTATATAGTGCACTACTTTTCCATTTTACAGTTTTCAGGATTCAACCCTGGAACAATTAGTTAGCTGAGGCTATTCTAAAGCGGAATAAGTGGCGACAAAAAAGGGAAACTCACAAGATTTACAGAACCTTCATGGTTTATTCTTCTCACCTATTGGCTACATAGTCCAAGTAAGAATTTAAAACTACTTTCCACCCTGGGGTTAGCATTATTGATTTTTCAGTGCCATTGCTGACTGTGTGTAAATAAGGAGTTAGAGGGAATATCAAGACTTTACAATGCAAGTTAATTAAGAAAAAATCTTACCAATTAACTGATGTGTATCAGACGTGTCTCCACATCCTGTATATGTCACCAACAAACTCCTGAGTCCACTCACTGTTCGATTGTGAAAGGACAATCCAGATTAAGAGTGGCATTCTTTAACACATTATCCATTCCCATGGCCCTGTGAGGCCAAGTAAATGAATCAGGTTTCCTAAAGATCAGATGACAACAGCAACAAGAAGCAACAAATAGATGGCAAGGAAAGGTGGGGAGAAATGTTACTTGAGTCTTGGTTATTTTTTTTAATACTAGTGCTATGGACAATAATAAAACATAATTGAAAGTTGTAAAAAAAAAAATAATAATAATAATTTTAAAAAAGCTTAAATTATGGTTAGGTGTGAAATTCCCAAAGATCTGTTGGGCTTCTGCTTCAAAAAATTTTTTTTTTTAAAAAGCTAACTTATATTAATATTTTAACAATATATATATATTTTTTTTTTTTCTATATATATTGTATATATATATATATATATATATATATATATATATATATATATATATATATATATATATATATAATTTTATTTTTTAAAATAAATTTGAAGCAGAAGCCCAACAGATCTTTGGGAATTTCACACCTAACCATAATTTAAGCTTTTTTTTTTCTTTTTTTTTTACAACTTTCAATTATGTTTTATTGTTGTCCATAGCACTAGTATAAAAAAAATTAACCAAGATAATATATATATATATAATAATACAATGCATAAGAACATTTTATATATATATATATATATATATATATATATATATATATATATATATATATATATATATAAAGTAAAAAAAAAAATTCTTATGCATTGTCATATTATTTTCTTTGTTTTGGCTAAAAGTGACAGGAAAAGCCCGTAATAGCAGTGAAGCAGGCAGACGGGGGAAACAGGAAAACTGGCCACATCATCAGAATAGTGAAAATAGGAAAAGACAGAAGGAGGAGGAAAGGAGAAAGGTGATGAGTTCTGTCGGCGGCGTCTGGCCTATGTCCTGTAGCGTCTGGATTTGAGCAGCAAAGGTGTTGGGGAGACTGATTCCAGGGGGACTATGTGACCCCACAAATAGTCTGGGATCAAAGGTCAGAGTCGGGAAAGGTCACCTTTGAGGTGTAGAGGTCACTCACTTCCTTGACACAGCAAATAAGAAACATACCCCACCTCAATGAAGTCATGCACAAATGATAGGCAGAAAGAGAATCTGATCTCTGGCAATATTCATTTGGGGCCATCTGACAAGGATGTTGACCATGCTGGAAATTTGTATGAATTATTTTTGTGCAAATAATAAGATTTCAATGTAGTTTTATGGCATGGAATTTTCTAGTCTTTCTGTGCACCCGGGTTAAACATTTATGGTTCAAAGCATCATGAGGCACACAGTCCGATGTTAGCCCTTTACCATAGATGTCTTTTAAAACTAACCAAGAGCTTTCTTTTGTAGGCATACTACCATTATTGTTTTTTTTAAAGTACTATGTCTGTACCTATTATTATTTAATACTTACTCAATACTTACTTTTATATCAACTAATGTCTACAAACATTACAATCACTGGCATCTGTCTTACCATAATATACACCAATCAGCCACAACATTAAAACACCAAACTTTAAGCCTAATAAGCTAGGTTCTTCTTGTGCAACTGGGGCAGCTCTCACCCCTCCGGTGATTCCACGAGACCTCTAGAACCATGCTGGAGTGTGTGGCACTGGGACGTTAGTGGCAGATCTTTGGGTGCTGTGGGTTGCTGTCCCAAAGCAGTCCATCCCAAGGGTGCTCAGTCAGGGAATTTTGGAGGCCGTATCAACACCCTTGAACTCACATATGGCAATCTATGATGCAGTGAGTGTTCTGATAACTTTCTATTATAGCTAGTATTAACATTTTCATCAATTTGTGCTACTTTGACTTTTCTTTGGGATTCCCGTCTCTGTGTGCATGGAGTTTGCATGTTCTCCCCTGTGCTTGGTGGGTTTCCTCTGGGTACTCCGGTTTCCTATCACAGTTGAAAGACATGTAGGTTAGGTTAATTGACATTCCCAAATTGGCCGTGGTGTGTGAATGAGTGTATGTGTGTGTGTGCCCTGCGATGGATTGGCACCCTGTCCAGGGTGTACCCTGTCCTGTGCCCGAAGTCTCCTGAGATAGGCTCCAGGCCCTCCGTGACCCTGAATACAGGATTAAGCGGCATAGATGATCATGAGTGAGTGAGTGAGTGTCATTCATTTGACCTCATTTGAAGTGGTATGTGTGTGAAGAGAGAGAGAGAGAGAGAGAGAGAGAGAGAGAGAGAGAGAGAATTAAAATGTAAAAATAAAAAAGCCATAATGTATTTATTCCCTTAATGGACAGGGATGATCATTAATAATACAGAGGATTTCCCTAACAGAAATGGCTTAAAGCCCAAATCATTTAATGACTCCATCACAGCATATGATGTAAACATATTTACAAACTCTTTAAGCCAGTGAAGAATGTATCGTAGCCAATCCAGCTATTTATGGTGGAATAACCATAGTACACCATTCTAGAAGACCGTAGTACTGTATGTCTTGAAATTCCATAGTAATTCACTCTACTGTAGAAATATGCAAATAGTCACTTTGGCTTTAAGACAAGCAACCACAGATCGAAAATATCCTTGTGTTGTGGACAGACTTTGTTTCTGTGAAAACAGCTCCTCCTATAAGGCAAGTGGTCAACGCATTCTTTTTTTTTTTGTCATTATTCCCTGAACAATACTGCATTAGTTATTGTGAGCACAGTAATTTAGAGACTTATGAAATATGATATTTATGTACTTTTTAATCATTTTAGGCGTTCAGATGAGTGTTTGTTGTATGTATGTGTGGGGACTGAGGTGTGGGGGGGGGGGGGGGGGGGGGGGGGGGGGGGGGGGCATTTCATGGCCACCATGAAGCTCTGCTGTTCTGTGTCAGGGGGTGACTCAGCAGTAGCTCAAATACTGTACATAGACACTAAAATGGGACGTTCTGTAAAAGAGTGAAACAGAGGGAGTTTGAGGTATGAAAATAGCTTTAGGGATAATTGAGCTGGAGTATTAACACACACTTTGGGGGACCTCTGAGACCTGTGTTAAATTGTTAAAGAAATCGTAAAATATGGGAGCTTTAAAGTATATAGGAGGATATGCATACGTTATATGCAAATATTAAATCACTTTATGTAAGGGATTTGCTCATTTGCAGGTTTTCATACAGTATCTGTGCCAGGTCCCAACCAATCCCAGTGCATACTGAAGGACTTCTGTATGTCAAACTGTCTTTCTGTATAAAAGTAGACAGTTCTTCACCATTTATCTTGATGAAACACACCAAAATCTCTACTGAATGATAACAATCTGGTTTTTAAAATTACAAACAAAAGTACTGTATGAATTATATACGTTTTTAAGCAATGCATTTAAAGTGTTTGAGTCACTCACATCTTATTAATCTACAGTACAGTACATTATATACTGGCAGGTGAAAAAATACACAATTTCAGAAGGGTCAAATTATTGGTCTGCATCAAGGAAAGAAAACTAGGAGATGATACTACTGGAACACATCAGCTGTCAGAGATCACTTAAACGTTTGGCAGAGTTGTGTGGCAAAAAAATAATAATAATAATAAAATAAATATATAGTACTTTATTAATCCCAAAGGGAAACACCAGTGTTGGGGGACATTACTTTTTAAAGTAACTAATTACATTAACACAGTACTGTCATCAAAAAGTAATCAGTTACATTACAGCATTACTTCCTGATAAAAGTAACTTGTTCGAGTACTTTTCCATTGCAGAAAATCCTCATGCATGTTGCTTTAGTCAAGACCTTTATAATTATTCTACCATCATCACTCAGTGAAGTTTGGCCCATAATCTGTTAACTACTAATACCCCTATCTCACCTACGCGGTTTCGTGTGGTGGCCAAAAGTTTGGTTCATCATGATTCACAGCGAGTTTTGGCGGTTTGGTTAGGTTTCCATCTTTCCATACATCGGTCCTTGAGGAAGTTCAAAGACCATACGGAACTTCGCGGAACATCGGGCGGTCACTCGCGGCGGCTCACGGCGCCTTACACCGCTTCTCACCACGAGTCAATCCGAGTCAAGTAAGTGAGATAGGGGTATAACAGCAGGAATAACAGAGGGGGATGGGTTATCGGGGCGGGGCTTGTAGAACGACTTTCTCACACACACACACACAATGTGATAAGAACTTGCAGGATTGGAACTAAACAGCTGTATGTCTACAAGAAAACCACTTCCTAGTGATACTAATCAGTAAAAGGCTTGAGTTTGATAGGGAGCATAATGAAGCAAAGGAAAAAAAATCGCATGGTCTGATGAAGTCAGTTTGACCCTATTCCAGAGCGATGGGCAGGTCAGGGTAAGAAGGGGATTGATGCACCCACTGTACAAGCCACTGTTGGCTTGCATGTTGGCCTGTGCATGCTTTTTCAACTGTGGAAGGAAACTGGAGTACCCAGAGGAAACCCAGCAAGCATGGGAAGACTATACACAATCCCAACCATCGACCCTGGAGGTAAGAGGCCACAGTGCTAACCACTATCTCAACATACCACCAAGTACAGTACAATCAATACTAAAACACACAAATGGACATAGTATACAGTTCAAAAGTGAAGACAGGCCAAAAAGATATTGCAGTATAATACTGCCAGATGTTTAATCTAAGAATTTTTATTCTAAGAATTTGTAAACGCATTCATTTAAATCATCCATTCATTCATTTCCTAATATATCCATATTTCCCGGTGGGGGTCGTGGTGGCAGCTAGCTGAAAAGGTTAATCCAGACTCCTCCATCCCTACAGTAGCTCCAGATTCCAGCTCCACCTTGGGAATCTCAAGATGTTCCTAGGCCTGTGTCTGCTCTGTGGTCTGTAGTTGAAGCAGTAGTTATCCTTGTATCTTTGTATGTTGCCTCATTTCTGAGAAATATTTTCTCCAGTTCTCTGCCAGATTGTCAAGCTCTTCACCAGACTTTTGCAGCAACACACCAGAGGAACCTCATTTCCATCACCTGTCCTGGTGACCTTATTCTTTTAGTCACTACTTACATGTCACGACCATCAGTGAGGCAGAACGTAACTTTCATTTGCTTGCTATTTTTTATGAATTATGGCCTCGCATCACCAGGGTCCAGGCTCGGGTTTGTCTGCTTGGAGTTTGTATGATCCCCCCATGTTTGGTGGATTTCTTCCGGGTACTCCAAAGATGCAGATTAGGTTAATTGGCATTTCCAAACTGCCTGGCGTGTGTTGTGTGTTCCCTGCAATGGATCGGCACCCTCTCCAGAGTGTACCCCTGCCTCGTGCTCTATGTCTCCTAGGACAGCTCCAGTCCTCCCACAACCCCGTATACAGGATAAAGCAGTATAGAAGATGAATGAATTAATGAATTATGTCGTATCTCCCTCCGTGCACTGTGTCATTTGGAGAGTGTTTGTGAAAGTGTGATGTAGATGAATACTAATTTTATTGCATATGAATACTTACAGCATTCTATACACTCTATACATATTATATATTTTTGACAAGGAAACTTGAACTTCTGAAGTCTCATAAGAGACAGTGAGAGAGTGAAAGGGCAAGAAAGAGTAGTCCAGAGCATCAGACAGCAAGACTTTACTTTTGCTTCCTCTCTCAGATATATCTCTTTCTGTGCTCAATATAAACTACTGTGAGACACATAAAGGCTCGTTTTGTGAGGTTAACTAAACACAGACTCACCATTGCATTTTTCGGCGCTTGTCAGCGTGCAGTGGCCAGGAACGGTGGCGAGTTCTTCTTCGATAAACGTCGGTAAGATGCCGGTTGGACAGAAAACCTCATGAGACGCAGCATTTCATCTTTCCAAAGTTAAAGTACAATTTGGTCTGCCTGCCTGCACATGTGTGTGTGTGTGTGTGTGTGTGTGTGTGTGTGTGTGTGTGTGTGTGTGTGTGTGTGTGTGTGTGTGTGTGTGTGTGTGTGTGTGTGTGTGGCGTGTGTGTGCGTGGTGTGTGTGCGTGTGCGTGTGTGTGTGTGTGTGTGTGTGTGTGTGTGTTAGTGAGGAGGCTGTTGCAGAAGCGTTTAACACACCAGTGCCCCGGTGAGAGAGACAGGAGCATGAAAAGAAATCAATTAGGAGTAACAAGCAGCTCCTAAAAAAGCCTGACGCTCACAGGCCAGTGGAGAAGAAAAGCAGGAAGAGGAGATGGATGCTGAGGCTACATCATTCACCCTTCACAGCGATGCCTCACCCTGCCTACACACTTTGGATGTGCTCTGTATTTCCGCCAGCTGCTCTGTTTTCCACGGAAGACTTTTTTTTTATTGCTGGTAAATTACTAGCACTGATAAAATCCCACCATTTGCGCTGCTATTTGTGTAAGATCAAACGATTTGAATAATTTATTGGACTTGTGGGAATGAGTTAAACGCACTGTCAGTGTGCTGCGCTGTCTTCATTTAATCATTTTCCATTTGCTTTATTACAGGAAATAAAAAAAATATTTCTATGGATTTTACTACAGTGTATCAGAGCCATGATGTCTGCCTTTCTCTGAATACTGTAGTCCTCCTTCACTCTCTCTGTCTCTCCTGTCTTGTCTCCTGAGCTGAGTTGCATCTCCAGGCACTTGTTGAGGAGGAGCAGAGGTTCTGAACCAGCTGTTCTGGCCTACGTCCCACATGACACATCACAGCCAGTCTTTAAAAGATCCTTTCCCTTCTGGAGGGAGAGGAGAAAAGGAAAATCTGCCGCGCAGAATGAATGATGATGCGGCTGTAGGACGGGACACAGCAGAGCCGAGTTGTGCGCTGATCTTCCAGTGAGAAGTTGGAAGGTCTGAAAATAATTAATAACAGTCGTGGTTGGTCGTGGTGATTTATTTTTATTTTTTTTCATTCTCACGCCACAGCAATTCGTCAACAATTACACTTGTACAATTTGTAATCCATTAATTATTGACCAAACTGATCCAAAGTGCTTAACACGGTGGCCTCACAGCTCCAGGGTTGCAGGTTCACCTCTCACCTCCACTCTGTCAAGTTTGCATGTCTCCCAGGGCTTTTGGGGTTTCTTCTGGGTACACTGGTTTCCTCCTACACTTCAAAGACATTCTGTGTAGGCTGATTTGTGTTTCCCAATTCCACATAGCGTATGAGTAGGTGTGTGTGCGTGTGTGTGTGTATATGTGGATATGCCTGTGCCTTGTAGTGGGTTGTCCTCCACCAGCTCCATGGAATAGGCCAAGACTTTCCCAGGATAAGCCATATTGAAAATGAATAAATGTTTGTTAGGCCTTCAGTCACATTTAATATCTTTGATACTTATGTATTTTTTATGAGAATAAATTACAACTGGTGTTCAAGTCAAACCGGGACTTTTGATTGTGCAGAACAACAGAACACAGGCATCAGAATAAAAACTGCCTTGATTACTCAATATAATGCCCTACTACACTATTGCACTTATCCCAGCGTTTCACTAGTGCTTGGATACCATCAAGGTAGAAAGTTGACTCAGTACGCCAGAGCTACGATCGGGCAACCTGCATCACATCAGGATCACTGGCCCCCCAGGAACTCCAAATTGCTTCGGAGCAATAACTTTCAGACGAGTTCCTGTACAAGTGGTTCACACAGTTCACACAGACAGAAGCGTCTGTTCCACAAGCTGGCGACAAATTATCTCTCGATTTTCAAGGATCAGGCGTTCCACTCCATGTTCATGGGCTACAAGTCACCTCTGCCCAGACCATCCTATGCAGATATGCGGCCTTAAAACGTTTGCACCATTTAAATGTTTTTACTGCGGGTAAGAGTCTCATCAGTGTACTGTGCTTGAAGTCTTCTGTAAATTTCATGCCTAAGCCTCAGTTTGACTTGAACATCTCTTGTATAATGATTATAATTGTATTTATATGAAATCCAATATAATGACGAGTCAGCATTTATTAATTTTGTGTATAGGTTCTAATGAAATTGGTTTTACTTGGCTTTACTTTGGAGGAAATTAGAAAGCTTGGAAACTCTCAGTCAAAACAGTATCACTTACTCTGGGGAAGAAAAATGTGAGACAAAAGAGCTTAAGATAAATTGATGTGTGTGTGTGTGTGTGTGTGTGTGTGTGTGTGTGTGTGTGCGTGTGTGTGTGTGTGTGTGTGTGTGTGTGTGTGTGTGTGTGTGTGTGTGTGTGTGTGTGTGTGTGTGTGTGTGAGAGAGAGAGAGAGAGAGAGAGAAACTAAAAAGGCACAATGACAGCAAGCAAGAGACTGGAGCAAAATGATAGAGAGAGAGAGAGAGAGAGAGAGAGAGAGAGAGAGAGAGAGAGAGAGCAGCTGACTTGATTTGATGCGCAGGTGTCTGGAGAGCTGCAGTTGCCCCGAGGGCCGATGCTGGGGCGGTTTTCTGCCAAACCCCAGGGGTAGTTGTTGCTCTTCTCGCTGCCATTAGCCCCTTCTCCAATGGAACTCATTACAGCTGATCAATATGGGCCAGTGCAGCCACGACTGGCGCTCAACCTCCTGCCCTTGTTCACGGCCTGGAGAAACACATGCGCTCTATCTTTTTATTCTTTGTCCATTTCTCAGTCCTGTCCTTCATAGTGTCTCTCAGTTTCTTACAAGCCTGCTCTGTCTCTGCCTGCTCTTCTTTTGTGTTCTTTCTCTTATTCCTTCGCTCTTTCTTTCCTAGAAATGATCAGCATTAATATTCAAATGGAAAAATAAAAAATAAAAAATGAATGAAAGAAAATCTTTGTCTTTTGTCTTTGTCATGTACATACACACCACACGTGCGTAGTCACTCATCTCAGGAGAAAGAGCAAAGGAGCAAGAGAGAGGAAGAGGATGAATGCGTGTGTGTGTGTGTGTGTGTGTGTGTGCATGAAAAAAAGGGAATCTGAGAGTGATGAAAGTATATGGATATGTATAGTGCAGTATGAATGTAAAATGACCATTTGTCACTCTGTATAATATAATCAATCTGGGAGATATTTCCTCGGCACCGGCAGCCAAACTCGGCATAATGAGGCTGATTTAATAGATAGATATTAAGTCCACTTGCCAGTAAATAATGCAGCAGTATAGGGAATAAAAGCTCTTGTCACGTTCAATAACGCAGAGAGGAATTTGATCACCAAAGCCAAGACAGATTGTGCCCAGTTACATTATGCACACATATTGTACATATGCACGCATATACAACCTCATGAAAAATACAGATCTCCAGGCGTCTCTCTGTTATCGACTGGCAATCAAGTCTCAAAGCTCATGGGGTATTCAGTGTAGCCTGGCTATTATGTGCTTTTTGTTAGGCTACAAGCATTTATTTATTTATTCATTTATTCACGTTTTGCCTGCCTTTGCATCACTGAATATTTCCACATAACACAAAGAATTACCGTACATAATGTGCATGTTCATAATGTGCACTGCCAGTGTGTGTGTGTGTGTGTGTGTGTGTGTGTGTGTGTGTGTGTGTGTGTGTGTGTGTGTGTGTGTGTGTGTGTGTGCCAAGGATGATATGGCTTTAAAATGCTTCACACAATTTCTTGTGGTTTTTTTTCTGAAAAGAAGCGTGACTGGGAGCAGGGCAAATAAATTGAATACAATCACAGAAAATTAGACACATTAGACAAAGAGAATAAATGCAGCTCTCACGCTGACTGTGTATTTGTAGTAGCTCTGACCCCGGCTCCACAGGAGGCCAACACGTCCCATTCACGCGCACAGGAAGTTAAATCATTAAGATGTTGCTCATTAAGATGAGGCTGAGGAAGGACAGAGCGAGAGGACTCTGAGACGCCAGGAAAAGACAGCGAGCGTTCTTCCTTTAAGGGAAGTCTTTTAATCTCAGAAGAACAAAATGAGGAGCAGATCGTTTCCCAATTTATTTGCTTTTAAATTGGGGCTTTGGATAAAATCACAGAGAACAAAAAGGAGAGAGAGACAGGGAGAGGGTGTGTGTGTGTGAGAGAGAGAGAGAGAGGGAGACGTGGGGAAAATGACCTCCTGTAGCAGTAGTTTGTAGCTGGAAGGTAAGTCCTGCTTATATTGAAGCAAAGTTCTGAAAATAAGCAAAGAACAGATTTATTGATTTTTGGTAGAGTCTGGGTGTAGAAAAGAGAAAGAATAAAGAAGTGCTCTTTGCCCGATATGTCCAAATGACATCCCATGGGAGCTGCTTAATGGTGGGGGAGGGGAGGGGGGGCAGGTGCCGCTCTCGTCTCGTGGATAGAAGTGCCCTAAGGCTAGGGCTAATGGCATTGGCTGAGCCTGCTATAAGAAGCTCTTTTCTAATAGCCAACTTTGTGTGTGCCAGAAGACAGACAGATATTGATTGGTCCAAATGCCCTTGAGTTGGCAACATCTGAAATGAAAATCCACCAGGCAAGCACAAACTTTCGGCAAGTTATGTTTCAGGAATGCATTGTGGAAAAAAAGGGGAGGGGGGGGGGGGGGGGTAGGGTGCGAAAGGGTGTTAGAGGAGGAAAAAAATGAGGTCCTTTTTCCTTACCTTTTTTTCATGTCAGTTTTTATAAACATATTTGTTTTTGTTTTGTTTTGTTTTGTTTGTTTTTTTGTGCAGAGCAACAATTTTTCCATTTTTCTCTCGCTTCCTGTGTTGCAGTAATAATCTCATTGGCATTTCATACAGATCTGTGTAATACCTTTTTTATGCACGTGCTGGTGAGTGTACTGAGGCGCTCGGTCTCTTTGACATGGTGCCTTGGCATGAAAACACAGAGCAGCAGAATGAGACATCCAGGATTTTTACAAATACGAAAACACAGATGCCAAACCTGAGACAGCAGTTTCTGCATTTAAATTCACTAGATAACATTTTAATGTGAATCTGGAAAGTACATACAGTAGGTGTCTATAAATAACTGCACACAGTTTGAGTAGCCACATTTGTCTAAATAGTAGGGGCATTTAATCATGTTAACTTTATGACTCATAATCAAACAAATAATATTAAAGTCACAGGTTATTAACCTCACTCATGTAGAGTCACTGTCTTGAACAGTTTGATCTACCGTCAGTAAACAAAAGCATTACAGACACTTAGCTGATCAGTGACTATTTGAGTTAAAATTTTCCTATGAACACAACTTTTTCAGGACATCTGCTTGTTAGAATGGACTGTTACAGAACAATTCTTATTTTGTACTTGTGGGTAAGAAAAGACTAACATTTTTGTATGGAATGAAAAAATGGTGTCAGCAAAAACATTCTGTAGTAAAAATGTTTTACAGTCTGAAAAAAAAAATCAATCGCTTTTTTAGTTTAGCTTTTCAATGATCCACTAATTTATTTTGTTTTGATAACAATTTCCTCTCCAATTAATGGTTACAACTATATAAAAAAAATTGATAAGTGTAAACCGTCTTTTTCCAGTGCAAGGAATGACTTCTAATATCAAAGTTGACTCTTAGTTTTCCATGAAGACTATTTTAACTTCCAGCACTTTTAATGTGAGTTAAAAGCAAGATGTCCCCAGGATAGATTTACCCCTGTGGAATGCCACAGAAGTCACTAATTGATCAGAAACTTTTTTCAAACATTATTCCCAATGATCCACAGAAAAGGAGAAGAAGAAAAAAGAAATATATATATATATATATATATATATGGTTTCATTCTTCTTCTTTTTTAAATTTTTATTATTACAATTGTAATTGTAATTGTAGGGCGATCTGGACACAGAACTACATTTCCCATCATCCCCAGCATGTCACATGTCACAACCACTCTCTCCTGTGTCTCATTTAACCTTGATAAACAGCATTACTTAAGTTCCAATTTTTGCTTTGTCATTGTCTACATTTTGTTCTATTCATTGTAGGTGTGTTTGCATGTCTTGTGTGTCACACTATTGCTCTTTGTCCTTTTTTGTTTATGTTTATGATTCTTGTTTCTCATTCAAAATTTATTGAATGAGCACTGTGATACATCCAAACTGACTGCACTATTTTATGTTTATCTAATAATTGTAACTGTTTTATTTTGATTTTAAATCAAATTTTAAATAGTTTTATTGCTATTATTTTCTATTTAATTTTATGTAAAGCACTTTGAATTACCATTGTGTATGAAATGTGTTATACAAATAAACTTGCCTTGTCTTGCCTTGTTTTTTGTTTAAACTTTGGTTAATAAAAATGATCTGCACTCACTTCCGTCTGCATTTCCAAAATCTGATAACTATACCGACCGATGATGTCACTTTGATACAAGGGACGTTCAAGTCAAACTGGGCCATGTGATGAAATTTCTTGAAGGAGTAAAACCGATTGACAACAGAAAACTTCAAAAATGTTACTGTGATGAGACCGCAGTAAAACATTTGAATGGTTTTAAAAAAGGCCCTACATCCGTGAATGATAATCCCGGTTTCTTGCAGCCCACTGCAGTCGTTCCTGTGAACGTTCATTGAGTGGAATGCTCTCAGGGAAAAAAAACAAAAAAACGTCTGGTTTGATCACCAAAAATGTTGTTTTTGAAGGATAGTTCATTACAGAACTTGTGGGGAGTTATTGCCACATCCCTCATGCAGTCCTGACCTCGCTCCAAGCCATTTTCACATGTTTGGGCCATTAAAGGAGTTCCTGGGAGGCCAGCATTTCAGACGTGAAGCAGGCTGATCATCTGATCATGCCTCCAGCATACAGAGAAAACTTTCTACCTTGATGGTATCCAAGTGCTAGTGAAATGCTAATGTAATAGTATTATGTTATTTAAATTCAATGTTATGCCATTTTAAAGCCAAAATTATGTTTGTTTGTTTTTGTTGTAAAACGTCCCTAAATCCTAATCCTATTAGCATGGATGCTAATTAACCATATTTTGTGTGATTGCTAATTTTATGCTAATAACCTCACCCTGGCGTGTGTAATGCCTTCTTTGGTAAAACTATATAATTTAAATGACACCTTATTTGTGGAATCAGCATTTTTTTTTCATGTGAAAAGTAAAAAACAGGCTAATGTGTCATATTCACTTTCTAAAAGAACAAAATGATGAACAATGTACCTCTGTGTCCACAGTTAAATTATAAAATGATAATAAATGACAGCTCCATCTTCTTATATTTTAAATGTATTCCAAATGTATTATAATTAGGTTTTAGGCCCTTTTTTTTTTTTTGAGAAGGTGAATTCATTCAGCAATCTGGTCGACACTTAACATACTGTATTAATGACTATTCGAAGTTTCAATTTCTTCAAACCAGCGACGCAAGTTGTACAGAACCAGCACACGGCCCCAGTCCAATCAGAAAGTTCCCCCTCCTTGTTTGTTTGCAAGGAAATAAATGAAATGCGGTCAAAGGAGGGATGAAAAGGCTATAGTGTAAAAATGTGACAATATGACAAACAATAGACATGTTCTTCAAAATCTATCCAAAGCCACCGGCTCCATGGTGAGTTCAACATTAATCCAAACTCCGCTCGAAACCCTTTTTTGTAGCTATTACTCGATACCAGTGAAAAGCTATTTCCTGTGATTCATGTACGTATGACATGGAAAGTTGTAAGAAAAATTGCATACTTAGACCCTTTTTAGGGCAGTCGCTGCTGTTTGTTTTCCCGCTGAACTGTACATCTGTCTTACAACTAATTCCAGCAAAGGAAATGTGAAATCGCAGAGGGACAAGGATCTTTATAAGGTCAGCATCTAATAGACCTGCCACCTATGAATGGTGTCAATAGTAGATGTTTGGACTAATATGTGGACTGATTGTCTGGATCAGCGGTGAACAATCTATAAATTCCCAGAATAAGCGGCAGTCTATGGGAGTCTCTTTCAGATTTTTTTTTAATTGTTGGATTTACATCTATAGATTTCTATAGATTTCAGAGCGTAGTGCTTCCCGCTCTGTGGAGGATCCTTAATGAAATATTGAGTTCGAAGACTTGTGGACCACACAGGGAAAAAAAGGGCATGTATGTGCGAGCATGCGTGCGTGCGTGTGTGTGTGTGTGTGTGTGTGTGTGTGTTTGTGTGTGTGGTGGGATGGATTGAGAAAGTCCAAGGCAGCGCAAATCTTCAGCCAGAAAACCAGATTACAGCTAGTCAGATTAGCTTCAGGTACGGCCTGCACAGCCAAAAATACGATTTACTCTCGAACGTACTACTTACCTTGAAATCAAATCAACAGCTCAGAGCCGTGTAGTGACAAATGCATACTTTACGGACAATGCTATTTCCTGAGGAAAGGGAATAAGAGGCTCTACTGTATCATATACAGTAGCTGCAATTTACACATCATTGCAAGAGTGTGACTGAGAAGTTAGCGCTGATTTCCAGGCCATTGTCTTACTAAAGTGTCAGCCTCCTGGACCGGGGTTATTTTTATCTGCGCAGTGTGTCTAGTGGCCGTAAAAAAGCCTCGCCTTCCAGGGAGGTGAAAGGAGATTTTAAATGCAACTGTGTCACTCTCGCTTTCACAATCGCAGGCTTAAAATGAAGTGATGGGCTTTAACATGTAGTCCTGTCACTCATGTGTTTTCCCAAGACTCCTTTTTCTTTTCTTTTTTTTAAATGTCAGCATAGAGACACACATATTATAAAAGGGTCAGGTCTTTCTTTTATTTATTTATTTATTTATTTATTGTAACAGTTTGTATTTATCTGCCTTGACTAGGAAGTCTTCTTCTGATGAATATGATATCTTACCTCAAGTATAGGTATTTTAGCTTAATGTAAAAAAAAAAAAAAATTCCTAAACAGTTCGGTGATTTAAATATTAATCAAATGAATATTATTGTTATATTTACTATAACTGTATTATGCAACCTTAGCTATGGACCTCAAAGATATCGTGTAGTGCTTTGGTGTTTATAATAAGAAGTAGAACAAGAATAATACATGTAAAAAAAAAAAAGAAAGAAAGGAAGAAAGAAAAAAGCATCTATATTACAATTGTACTTCTTGAAAGCATTTCAGTCTAGTGGAAAAAATGGAAAAATAGGACACAGTTTTGCAGTCTTTGTGCCTTGTCAAGACAAGAAAGGCGGGGAAAAAAAGGAAGCAGACAGGAAAGAGGAAAAGCAAGTATTCTCCTGATGATTGAGAGTAAAAATCCTTAAAATGGTAAAAGGCTGCAATACATCACTTAAATGTGGGCATGTTGAGCAGTTACCCGACTCTGATTTGGTTTGCACTAAGATGTCCGTGGCAAAGCCGGGGCCTTAGGGAGCTGGATTTTCCGCTCAGTCTCTTTTGACAACACTGAGAGTCGGAGTCAGTCTCAGCTACATCCAGACCTCCTCATCTGGTACCGGTCATCGGCAGGTGAGGAAGTGGGGAACAGTGCTCTCACTCAGCCTAACGTAGATATCTTCATGAGGCCAACGACCATGCCCAAGCCCCTGTGTAACAGCGCTTAAAATTCCCCTCCATTCTGAGTAAAAGAGAGGAAAGGGGCAGCAGGGCAGAAAGGAGTCTTGGTGGTGGGGGAGAACTTGGCTGAAGCACCCTGGGAATGTCGAGGGACTCCCAAACAGCATTTAGCACTTTACTGACCTTGAACCTGCCATTTCTTTTTTTTTTTTTTCTGTAAATGTCCTGGTGGAGCAAAGATTTTATCCAGTCATTTTTGTAGCATTTCCTAGGTCTCAAGAGAAGCAAGTACTTGACTGACCAATGACTTTCAGGCCACGTTCATGTCAAAGAGGAAGAAATAAATGCAGTGTTTTGTGCAGACATTTTTAAAAGTTATAGAAAATGAGGAGGGCTCAACTTTGTGCAATCAAAATGGGATATCTCACAGCAGCCCTGAGATATCTAAAAGCAGGTATCCCAGGAGATAGAACAAGCGATGCAGGGAAGTTGCTCTGAGTATACGTCTAGACATGTTGATTTTGAACTTTTCTCAAAGTAAAAACTAAATTATAATGCGCTGGTTTTATGCGTCGCATTTCAGTCAGATTTACTGTAAATGAAAAAAATTTGTAGGAACTTGTGTGAAACGTAGTCAGCATAGTGGTCTAGTGTTTAGGGACAGATCTCCATTAAATATGAATGTGACAAAGTTTTATCAGTTTTATATGCTGCTCGGTAAGATGTGATGAAATTACAAGAAATCAGGATAAAGGCTGAGCAAATGTGTCCACGCACCGCTCCTCTCTGAAGTGAGAACTGTTCATTATGATAGCTCTTTAAGTTAAGCGATATTGCACTCCAGTCCGATTAGGATTAAATATGTTTTTGTGCTGGTGGAGGCTGCTGGGGGATTTCTCCGGTGCTGGGGTCTCTGAGCTCTCCAAGCAATAGGAGTAAATTAGTGTGCACCTGTTCGTGATAATACCTCTCTCGGGGCTGGTGTTGGGAGTTAAATAAAAATAATAATAATAAATAAATAAGTAAATAAAAAGTACAGGGGGAAAAAAGAGAATATTACAGCTTGCAATAGCAAGGCAAAGATTCCCGGGTGGTGGAAGAAGCATGGGTTTGTTTAGTGTAATATCCGTACCTGACTTCACCCTCCTGGATTTCACCCAGTGGATTTTATTTTCAACGCTGCAACAGGAGTCTCTTTAAATACACACTATATTCTGTTCCCAAAGTGCATCTCATGTGTATATATATATATATATATAATCAAATAAATTTTATATTTTCATGAAAAAAAAGAAAGAAGATACTTTTTCTCAAACAACATGTATTTAATTATTATTTGATTGGAAGCATAAACATATGTTAACAAGTAACTGTAATTAATTTGCACTCTATGTATTAGTTTTGTCCAAAGTACGTGCAAAGTATTAATTATTATATAAGTTAATACAAATACAAGTACAAATTGTTAAGGTGAGAAACCTTCAAAGCAGTGCAACTTTCATTGCCATATTATGACAAATTCTACCATATAAATAAGAGCTAAGCTGTAATGTAATCATAATGTAAATTACAGCATTCAGTTTATAATTACAAGAGTAGTGGTGTCTTGATTGAATTCTTTAACCTGATTCAGTGGCTTTGTTCAGTGGTCCAGATTAAAGCACTAATCAGGTTTATATTAATGACCTCCGTCTAATAATACATTAGGTTATTATCTCTCTAAAGTCACATGGCATCATATACTTTATACAGGTGCTGTTTCACTATAATGTGACAAACTGTTTTTTCCTTTTCTTTTTTTTTAAGATCAGGCAAGAAAAAAGAGAGGGTAGTAATGGAACACATGTTTATAGCTGTTATAAAGTAAAAAATAAATTGAGTTATTTTGCAGATGTTCCACAGTATTAAACATAACTCTAAGTGAGTGCTTCATTAGAAACAAATGCCTTCATTGGCAAGTCACTGTGGTAAAACAAGAATAAAACTCTCTAGGGCATGCTGTTACTGGAAAATAATCCAAGACAGGGTGTAACAGAAATTCTGCAGAATGGAAAGGCTTCCGTATTTTTAAGATGAAAAAAAGAATAAAACATTAAATTATTTTAAGATACCTTAAATATAACCAATCCAGTGTTCCAAAGTTTGCATTTACCTAAGAATCCAACCTCTTTGCTTTCCTTTAAACCCCCAGTTGATTATATATATATATATATATATATATATATATATATATATATATATATATATATATATATATATATAAAGAGCCAAAGTTACACCTGATGAAATCAACAGTATATAATATATATATATATATATATATATATATATACGCAAAAAGAGCTATTAACATATAAACAAATCTGTAATCAGATTAAACACACTAGATTAATAATAAATTCTGCGCTACAACACAATCCAACTTTCTGTGGTCAGTGGTAATACGGCTGTTCCATGGAGAAATGCCTAACACATGAATTGAGCTATTAACGTGAAAAGCTCTTCCTGGAAATCCGATTAAGAGTAATAGACTTGCGCAGTAAAAGGCTTTTAGCGTGTTCAGGGTGGCTCAAACCTTTGTGCTATCAGCAGATAGTGAATATACATTTGTATAAATAAATCTGACATCCTCTAGGGGATGACGACTTGCATAGCCACTTATCAGGGGAGAGCTTTGGTCGTCGACACACACATATACAAACGCACACACAGACAAACACACACACACACACACACACACAGCCAGTTAGCTGTGGTGGCTGGAGGGCTGATTTGGTGAATTGGCTGCAATCTTTCAAGAGAACAAGGGGTCAAGTGACTGATGTCTCGACTTCAGATGAGCCATGCTCTCTGACCTGCTCAAGAACCATAAGCGTAGGACTCTTACACTCACATACAGTGTTGATAGAGCATGCATCCCACACACACACACACACACATACACACACACACACACACACACACACACACACACATACACTTTTCTATCCTGCCAATATGACCTCCTCCTCCTCCTCCTCCTCCTCCTCCACCTCCGTTTTTTTTTTTTTTTTTAAGCAGAGCTGTCAGGATTAAGGCTGTAATTATTTCTAATCTATGCCTCTCCTTTTCTGCCACAGGATGGTCTCACCATATTTAAGAGCATTTCACACCTTTCAGATCACCTCGCCTTATGTGCATTAATCCAATGAAAAGCTCTCTTTTTAATACAGTGTATATATATATATGTAAGCCACAGAACATGAGCAGCTCCAGAGTTACTGCACTGCTAACACTCTCTATTTCAGTCACATCATTGATTATCAATATTTCATTACAGTGTACACACAGGCCTGACCTCTGCTCACCAGCCAGGCCCTTATGTCAGGGTCAACATACACCAATCCAGAAAGCAAGGTAGTTGGATCAGGTTTGATTTATTAAAGTGTTTAGATGCAACACTGCTCGGCCAGTGTGAAGCAATGATCCAATGCATGATTATAATATTGGATGATTACTGCCCTTTAGTCTTAGTGATACCAGTGAGTAAAGGAAAATGAAAGTTATGGTATAAGGAAACAACAAAATGACTCTCCTGCTATGTATGTGTAAAAGTCAGCTCAAAAGAAAATAATTTGCAGTGTGAACATAACTTAACACAAACGTTTGCATTCATATTTAAGCCCTATATTACTAAATAAACTATTTTTAAAAAAATCATGCATTGTCTTCAGTCGTGTTCAATACTTGGGTAAAGTCTGTGTTGGATCCGGAGTCTGTCCCAGCAGTTCAACAGAGACGGAAATGCAGGCCATTCCAGGGCACACTCATTCACACCTACAGGAAATCTAGACAATCCACTAGACTGCCAATTTATGGACAGAGAACATGAAAGCCCACAAAAACACAATCACAGTAATACAAGCTTCGGATCAAACCAAGGACCCTAGACCTGCTAGAGGGCAATGCTACCGACTGCTACCTGCCGCTGCCCTGCACAAAACAACAAAATCATTTTTTAACTATTTAAATGGTTAAATACATACATACATACATACATACATACATACATACATACATACATACATACATACATACATACATACATACATACATACATACATACATACATACATACATAGTTGAAGTAGGTTTAACATAATACTTAAATAATATGAACTGCATATGTGCTTCTCGCCGAAGCTCATAACATTCACAAAAAGTGTTCGTTAGCATCTTGCCATTAATTTGGAGATAGTTCAGCAGACGATTCTTTCTTCTGCGTTGCAGAACAGCAGGATGCACTTTTCTTCTTTTCATTCCCAAAATAATTAAAAAAAAAATACAAAATGCTGCTGTGACATGGTTGGATCAGGGAGTGTGAAAGGGGAAAAAACGTATTTGCGCCCAGCTGGTCAGGAGATGAAACGGTGTGGTAATGACTTCCCGAATCTTAGCATGTCATCCTTCATCAGGACTTTCTAGTCATCTGGTTTATTTGAGTTGATCATGTGTGGAAGATAGTTACAGGGGCCCCTGACTGCTACCACCCCGCCCTTATTGACATTAGGACACCCGTACACACACTCAGTACTTTCATGCACTCACAGGGGCTCTCTCAATGGGGCATTTTTAAAAGTCATATGATGAGAGATGATTATTCTGGCCTCTAATTAAGGATCCTAGTCAGTGGTACATCTTCCACTGAAGCCCAGCTGGTATAAAAAGGGTCTGGATGAAATCCATCTCTTCCCCTCCCTATTACCCACAAGCCACCTTGCCACCCATGTTGTCCACCTCCCTAGTGTTAGGGCCTTCCACTACTGTACTGTAGGTCCCATTTTATTCCATTTTTTAAACTTCCCCTCTCACCCAGCACATACCTGGATGCCCCACATGGCTGCTTTTGATCAGCCTGGACTTTGCTAGCTAATCAAAAGGGGCATGCAGGGCATCCGGGGTGCAAGGGGCAAGAGAAAAAGTTTAGAGGGGGGGGGTTAGGGGCAGGAATGACGTGGGAGGTGGGGACTCCCCTGTGAGTCACTCCTCTGATGATCTCGGTCAGAGTGGCATGTGACAGCATGGAATCCATCGCCTCCCCTGGAATCAGAGGCCCGGCATGCTGACAGGAGAGAGAATAACAAGCGCCGGTCTAATCAGAGTGATGAGAAAGAAAGGGAAGGGGAGGGCTCAAAGAGAAATGGAACACATGCGCGCACACACAGACGCAGACACACACACACACACACAGTGTTAGACTGACAGCCAGAGACGCTATCAGTGATGCCTGCCGATCAAGTGAGCATAAAGTTTTGTGGCCGTCTGTGTATAAATGCTGACTCCCATAGGTAGCGGAGTCAGAGAGTCAGACATATCAGTGTGTGTGTATGTGTGTATGTGTATATGTGAATCCACTATTTATGATCTGTGGGTGCCCTTGACTTAATGTTTGCTCTTTAAAGGGTTTGAGGTTAAACCATCCCTGCAACCCATGTCCCTGAACATTTCGACACAGAGATTACTTCACTAGCATACAAGTGGCCTCTGTTGCTAGGAATTCTTAGTGTGCCGGCTATTAGGAGACTGACACCACCACAACCGTCTGCTTTTACATGGGTATCCGTGCTTAAATCAATACTGCACTTAAACAAATTAAATTTATAAAAATGTCCAAAATGTTGATCTTCCTGTTCATGTAGTCAATCAGCCAAGGCATATCAGGTGTCTGAAATTGGCCTTGAGTTTTGGCAAAGTGAAAGACTAACACTTATACCTACCAGTTTATAATCATGTCTAAAAAATACCTTATTCATTCATTCATTCATTCATTCATTCATTCATCAGTAACTATAACTACTTCATCCTGTTGGCACAGGGGAACTGAGTTATTACTTTCATATGTACCTTCCTGTGATATTTTCTCAAGTACAGTTAACACTATTTTTCAAAATATAATCACTGTATATAAATAACTGTACTGACCTTGTAAAGAAATCACCATCATCCTAGTCATCTACTGTACGACTGGTCTCAGTTACTACAGGCCACTTCACATTTACTGTATGATAATGTACTTTATAATGTGCTCCAGCATGTTTTTGATTTGATTTTGATTTTCTCCACAACAGAGTGGTCTCAAATCTGTGGTCTCAATAACTGTGGAGAATTCTTTAACACTGACTGAATGACCCAGGGGTGGCATGGTGGCTTGGTGATTGCCCGTGTTGGCTAGCAGGTTTCGGGTCTGGGTTTGTAGAGTTCTGCATGTTCTCCTTGGTGGATTTCCACTGGATGATCCGGGTTACTCCCAAAGTCCAAAGACATGCAGGTAAGGCTAGTTCTTAAATTTCCCATAATGTGTGAATGAGCGTGTGAGTATACTGTATGTGTGGGTACCCTGCGATGGATGCTGCAGGCCCCCTGCAACCCTAAAACAGTACAGACGATTAGTGAGTGAGTGAATCAACCAGAAAAAGGAGAAAGACAGAGAGCAATCCCCCCCCCCACAAAAAAAAACAAACCCTGATAACCCCCCAAAGCTCCCTCAAAACCCTAAATACCCCCCAGAAACCCTCTCAAGCTCTGAATATGCCCCATCACTTGCACAATACTTTCACAATCTCCTATTAAAAATATCCCAAAAATGAAACATCCCCAAAAACAGGAATACTCAGACAAACATCCCATAACCCTGCACGACCCCACAAACCCCGCCGAAAACACTGAGTCCCCCAAAAAACTTAAGAGAGAGAGAGAGAGAGAGAGAGAGAGAGAGAGAGAGGGAGAGAGAGAGAGAGAGATGGGATGAAATTTTAATACACCTCGTGTAATATAAGTAGTATTTTATGAAGTTTTATGCACTGTATCCTGTTAAATGTACTTTTCAGTACACACAAATCCAAGTGAGAGCGGCTTATCAAATGATGAGTACCAAACACATTTTCCCTGATCAACGACATTTGCGGTAAGAGATAAACCGTGTACAGTACGTCAAGCCGCAGATAGATTTTACCGAGAATTTCTGTTCCCTGAGTGGATCTACCCTTGTGCAGAGACGGCTTTGTGAGGTCTAGGACTCGTGCATGCTCTCCCCAGTGGAGAGAGCTCAGGTCAGAAAGGATGAGGAGGATCATCCAGGAGAAAGATCCCTCGGAGACGGACAGAGCTCCTGCATGATGTTGGGCCCGTGCTGTCCCTGAGAACATGGCTGCCACACCTCCCCTAGCTGCTGTAATGAGTTTTATCGACAGCTTAAGCTCCCCAGCTGGGCTCTCCAGCAGGTGATGAGGGTGGAGAGAGCTCAGAGCTCTGCAGTCCCACACACCACGGTACTGAGCAGCAAGGGAAAGCTGTGTATCCCAAACAGGGCTATGTCACCTGAGAGAGAGACTGAGACATGGTTCTGAACTCCTCAAAGGCATCACATCAGTCCTCAGAGTGGTGTTTCTTGCATTGAGGACTTTTTCTACTTTCCACTTGCTCCTGTGGCTGTTTTTAACTCAACCTGTGAACCCATGAAATGTACTCACTTTGGAAACTGGATTTCTATCTTTACAAGGCTTTTGTGGTAATTTACGTCTTCCAACCATGATGCGTCTGATTGGTCAGAAGGTGATGATTCGTCGTCTATAACAGCAGCTCTGACAGTAGTACATGCTTCACATATTATTTTTCTTTTCTTTATTTTTACATAAATGTTTATACATATATATACTTGTATGCAGCCTTTTTTGGCCTGGGTTAGCTATTTGTAGCAGTCAGAAATCATGCTGTGAGTTTTTTTAGGTAAGAAAGTCTTGAAGACGGAGAGGTTCGTGGTTTGTTATAAACATGGCAAGTTGCATTTTTGTCAAAAGGACTTGAGATGGAATGATTGTTTAAAGCTGTTATGATGCGAGTGATAAAAAATAATAATAATAACCAATTTCATGAGATTCCATGACATTAAATGTAACTATAAACAGATCAAATTATCATTTTATTCTTTAAAAAATTACAAATGTTATCATTAGATACGATTGCCTGCAGTTTAAGAGGAATAATCTTTAATCTTTAATAAACTTTGGGAAGTGAGGTTATCATAAAATAATCAACTTCAGGACATCACACCACTTATAACTTTTTTCCTTTTTTTACATAACCTCAATTTGAATCTCAAATTTAGAAAACAAAAAAATTTTGTTTTTTTTTTCTTACTTATCTTAATTCATTTTATATTTATCTAAAATCTAACTTGCAAGCAATTTGATCATGAATAATATTACCTAATGCCCAAGGTTAAAAGTGCTTTCTGAGGTATTTTCTCCTGCACTGTGCAGTAAAACAGGCACCAACTGTATGACACATTACAATCAGGCACATACTATGCATGTACAGTTTCAATCAAACCTTCAATTTTATACACAAAAATAAATGACAAAGAATCAGACTACATTTATATTTTGGTCAAATTATTTAAGCTTGAGATCAAAGGTTATATCTGAGTTAGTCTTCACTTGGAAACCAACTGGTGCAGGGCAAGTCATGCATAATCATCAGTTCACCTTCATATACTCAATGTTCATCATTTGATTTCATCTACTTTTCACATCGTTTTTTTTTTTTTACTAAAAACAATTGACTATATTCATTCCATATAACAGCCAAATTGAAATTAAACACCAAAAGAAAAGTGTTTACTGTGTGCCAAACTATTACATGAGTTATATGATTATGTTTATGTGACATTATATCACATGTTCTGTACTGTATACGCGCAGGGGCTACTCTGTAATAATCATCTTTTTTTATGTGTAGGTGTTATTTACATTACTAATTTAGTAAATTCATTTATTTTAGTAAAAAAAAAAAACATTTACAAACAATTACACAAAAATCATACAAAAGACGCATTAGCAGCTGTGTGATTTCAAATTCAAGAGAAACTAAAGTTATTGCATTGCTTTTTTGTGTGCTCCTTTCTTATTTACCATCAACTGAACAATACTAAGCATTATTTTAAAAAATTGTAAAGCTTTCCTCTGTAAACTTTAATAGAAATCATCCCATTGGAATTAGAAGATTCCTTCTGACTTTTTGGTCAAAATTGAGTTATCACATTTTTTATACTGTGAAATTGAGACAATGCATTAAAACAGCATTGCTTATTATTATTATTATTATTATTATTATTATTATTATTATTATTATTTGTATTAGTACGATGCATTTGTAAAATCAAAAGACACAGCACAGTTTTGCTATCTTTAGTTTATCTCAAAACCGCTCTGAATCCCAAAGGAATGAAAATGAATTATGAATGAATACGGGTTTTCATTCAGCTTACACTCATTCCGGCATTTTTCTATTCGTTGTTGTTTTAGATTTACAATAACTATAGAATAACTATCTCTTACTAGCATGCTCTCCTCATTCTTTGTCACTTTTTTTCTTCTCTTCCAGCCAAAGTCTCCCTCTTTCTTATTCCATCTTCTTCCCCCTCACTGTCTTTTCTCCATCATAACATGAGGACACTTGAATAAATCTGTGCAGGGTCAGGGCTCTGCTCTCTACTCTCTATTTCTGTGCATGAGCTTATATAAAAGCCCTTCACATCACCTTACATAAGACACCATCATTTATATATGCAAATGCAACCATCTCAAACTCCTGAACAGAGTTAAGAGTGCAGAGGGCAACAGGAATGGCACTCCTTAACAAAATACATTCCACCGCTCTGATCCTACCTACACACACACACACACACACACACACACACACACACACACACACACACACACACACATACACATACACATACATGCTCGCTTAGAGTTGGCTTTATCAAAACCAGGCCACTCATCTATATTTCACTTTAGCTTGTTCTTTCAAGCACTTTGCTGCCGCGCTTTGATCACGGAAGACAAAAGTGTTCATATCGTTGTGAGCAGTTTGCAGGTTAGTTCACGATGAGGGGGGTTCGCACCCTCAGAGACCCATTTTCAGCCTCGGAATTAAACCTCTGTCTCCATTAGATCTCCAGTCTATCTCACCAGGACTGAGATTTTTATGAGGTTTAAATAGGTTCAGGAGGGGAAAAGAACATATGTCTGGGTGAAAACGTAAAATTATCGATGGAGACTCGGAGGAGGAGGTCACGTTGCTATGAATTACATGTATCTCTTACATGCACACTTGTTATAGTCAATTCAATTGTGTTTGAAATTAGGCTTTGAACAACAGACAGTGACACAAAGCAGTGCATCAGGAATCAGAGTCTAGATTTTTGGTTCCTTAATGAGCAAGACAGGGGTGACTGTCAAGGAAAAACTCCCCAAGACAACACGAGAACGAAAACCCTGAGAAGAACCAGACTCAAAATAATGAGATTATAAATCATTACATCTTCAAAACTGTAAACTATCGAGTCAGTCAATGCTTTTGTGTATTGGATGATGGAGGATAAGCAACCGAAAAAGAGCCCGGGACAGTGTTGGAGTGTGTTGAGTGAGATAATCGACTGAAGCATGTGAACGTGATATTGATATAAACAATGTTTTTGGAAATGGTTCAGATTGTGATTCACAAGCATAGCAATAGTTCTATATATATATATCAAGTCATATACAGTACTTAAAAGCACTTAACTTAATTTGATAATACTGCCTAAATGGTCGAATGGGACTCGATCACAGTGTGCTTGGATTTAGTTGGAGTTCAAAGAAGAAATCATTAACTCCTCCCCAAACCCTAATCTCCAAACCTTTCACATGAGTCATGGAAATCCTTACATACCTACTGTATGAGTATACATAAGTATAAATTTGATCATATGCTAAATTAGATCAAGTCTCACTTCAAAAGCACTGGTGATGTACACAGACCAAAAACACGTCTTTATGATTCTCCTATGTTTCTAAGTTCATAAAAACGTTCTCATATCTACGGTCACATGGTCAACATGAGAAATGAAGACACACGTGCAGCCGAGGGATCGCTCGGGGTGCGGAGGGAAGCTGGGGGTGGATTTATGGTTTTGGTCTGCAGACTCATTGTTTAAGTGAGTGTACTTGACCTTCTGTCCGTTTGGAAGATCTGGAACATGTTATTGACTCCCATTTTCCCTTTCCAGCTCCGGTCCAATCCTGCCGCCTCCTCTCACAATTACCCTCTCTCCCACGGCTCCCCATCAGATTTAACTAAAGGTCAACATCTTTTCTGGCCCTCTCAGCCTAACAGAGCCACTTCCTCACATTTCAATAACGGAAATACTTGTGACTTTGAAAGTTGTTCGACTGGGCTACACATCGTGCAGATTCTAGGAGGGTCCATTAAGAGTGCACATGCTCCCTCTCAGTCCTGTCAGTCTGGTGTAATGTCAAAGCATTATCAGGTATTCATACAAACATATGGAATTTATGTCTTAACACATGCCAGATTTCCTTCTTGGACACAGACGGGGCAGTAATAGGGGTGAAACTGTTTGCAAAATCCACTGTGTTGGATTACTGAAATAAGTCAGAAAGAGAAACTCTGAACACTTGGACTTTTTCTGAATTCATAGCTTAAGACTGCCATCCTGTGGTCGGATTAAGAAGTGCAGTTTCAGGAAAGTGGCTACTTGGTTGTTGGTTGTTGTGATTCTTAGGTAATTTAATATGTATATTTTTTTTTTATTTAGTTTGCACAATTGAAACATTGATGATTGCTTTTTCTGTTTGTGTTTTAGGTGGTTTTGAAAGATAGACCTAGCTATCAAAAGCCATCTGTTTAAAATATTCACGAATGCTGAAAAATATTGCAGCATTTACAGATCAAGAAATAAAGAGACTTTATTGCTATTGTAGTAATAAAACCAAATTTGCTGGGTAGCTTTCAGAGATCAGAAGAAAATGTAAGAATAAACAAAAATATTTCACTAAAATATAAATGTATGTACAATGGAACTAAACATTTTAACAGAATGATATAACGTTTTAGAACTTTCTTTTATTATTATTATACATTAGCATTATGATAATTATACATTTTCTTTGAATGGGAAATAATAATAAAATGTTATTTAGTGGATGTAGCTTTCTTTTTTTGATTATATTTATGTATATTTTTCAATGCATTACAAAAAATCTCTCATTATTTCTACAGACTACAGTGATTTATAAAAATAAAATAAAAAACAGCATATAGGCTTATATCTAAGAACACTGAAATCATATGATATATATAACTTGGATGCAGTGAAAATATCTACTAATATTTGAAATAATCATCTTAAATAACACCTCCCATAATATTACACCTCTTACAAATACTACAGTAGTCCAGGTAAAAGGCGACCGTGTTCATTGTATTTGCTCAAGTCTAGTTATTTACACTTGTTAAGCTACTATTTTTAAGCACTGCTTTTTCTGAGGATTGATGCTAGAAAAGCCTCGGGGGGACAGACAGGTGTCTATAGTCCAATGTAGGGCAGAGTAAAAGCTGTTTGGATAAAATCTAACCTGTCTGGGTGTAGCAGAAAAGACAGAGTCTAAAGATCACCTGCCTGCCTTTTTCAAGTTAAAAAGTCCAAAATGAAAGCCACAGCAGACCTGTTTAAATTAGCCTTTTCCCCCCCTGGTGCCTTTAAATCAAATAAAACACAACAGTCTGAGTCCAAACAAGTTAAAAGAACGTCCTTGCGGGTTTTATCCACTAAAGCAATAGTAACTAGAGCAACCTTCTCAAAGGCTAAAGTGTCCCAGCGGCCCAACACTCAATAAAGATTTGGCTACTTAAGAAGGTCGAAACAGCAAGCCATTAAAGGGCTTGACATGGACCCAGCTAGCACACTGCTTTCGCCATCACTCACAGCCAGCTAATGCAATTTCTCACTGATCGTCTGTCTCATCCAAGCCACTGATAGGTTTAGGCTGATGCATGATGCAAATGACACAGCAGATGAGATGTAGACCGATGTATATATCTTCATCACCTGCAGGTTCTCTCTGCATGGCCCACATCCCTCGAGACTCCTTTATTCACTTTCACGCCATCCTTTCTCCTTCTGAATGACGGACCGGTTTTCCTTGATGTTGAGATATTGAAGTGGGTCTGTAGAGATCGTCTCTAGTCTGAAAGCAGGGATACAACAGATGCTAAGGCCTCATAATTTCTCATATTTCACATTAGGTTTGTTAATGATCGCATTTCCTCTTGAAAAAATAGTTTCAAATAGTTTCAAATTGCGCTTTGATCCAAATTTTGCTGCTAGCTTCTAATTTCCAGCTCCATGAACTCAAAATTCAGCATGACTGCGCCCACATTATTGGACTATTAGTTAATTAAAAGTTGCTTTATGCCAATAATGAGTCATTATAGAGACTCATTTTTAATTCATGGAGCTCTGGGAGTAAAACTTCTCTGCTCTGTTAACTGTCAGAGCTCTGTCTTGTCAGATATGAGTCAGTTTGGAGTGACTGTGCCACTTCAAACGTCCAGCTTTAATTAAGGATGAAAGACGTCGGGTTTGAGAGCAGACCAGACATTCTTCTTTTCCCCTCAATCGTTTCGCAGCCAAAGCGGCATCTAATTTCACCTTACATAACCAAATTTCAGAAAGCTGAAGCAGTGCGTTTTAAACGTCCAGCCAAGAAATTTGACCTGACTTATCTTGTAATATATTACTGTGTCTGTTATGGCAGCTTATACACAGGTGTATCGCAACAATCCATATGAAATAAGACTTGGTTAAGATTTGAAAAAAAAGAACAAATATTAATAATAGGTCAATCAAATTGTGCATACTATGAAGCTTAGTATATGTTTTTTAACCACTTGTGGGCGGCATCTCCAGTGTCAGTAATTTATAATAGACAGTAATTGTTGATAGTCTGTAGAATAGATTTCTCAGGTACTTGGTAAACTTACAATCTGTATGTTGTTTTTGTTGCTGGTGATGATCTTGAAAAATTTTTTTGTGGACATTCCACACCATGAATCGTAACTAATAATAATAATAATAATAATAATAATAATAATAATAATAAACACCATTATAAATTGGGAAAAACTACCATGTCATTGTACATCTTCCGCTAACAGCACACCTTGAGTTTATTTCTTTTTTAATTAACTTTCGGTTTCACCCAACCACTGACAATAACAATAATAAAAAAATACTAATAAACCTCATTCTTTCAAAAATAAACAAACAAATAAATAAATAAATAAATAAATAAAGCCCTTATGTTGATAATATTGAGTTTCTTGGTTTACTCTAGTTTGGCTAGGTTAGAGCTTTTTTTTTTTTTGCTTTTTTTTTTCCAAAACACAGAAATAAATGAGATGTTGTACGTAATATCTGTTTTTTTTTTATGCCAGATTTCTTACTTGCAAATGTATAACAATTTGCCAGACATAACTCGGATAAAGTGTTATTAAGGTTAACTTTATTTGTGAACAAAATCCAAAAGCTTCATTTTGACTTATTTGAAAAAAAAAAAACTAAAAATGTGATTTTGGTGTGATCACGTGATCAAAATTGCAATTTCATTTTCTAGCTTTTGATGCATGATTTAATTAAACTATGGTGTTATTACTAAATTCATGATATATTTAATCTTGAACATCAAATATTAATTTTAAATGTATACTGTAAATAGTGTTATTATTTACTTATTAGACTAAATAACAATTTTAAAAAAAACAACAACAAAAAAAACAATGGCAGTAACATTTTAGACAAACTTGCTGCGTTATCTTTTGACTGTCTTTGTGAGTTTCAAGCTTGATTGCGCTTATTTAAAAATGTCTTTCAGACACTATTTACTTGTTGTTTGATTTCTTTTCAGCACGAGCAGCAAATCTCCAGAACAAAGAGACAATTATTGGCTCCTTGTAGACACAGACATAACTTTTACAGTGTTCGCGTTTGAAGTGCCGTTCGCTAGCGTTGGCCCCTGTTTTTATATTTTGTTTGTTTTTGCACTTTTGACTGACAAGCTTTTGTTTGCTGTTTGTCAGGCCGCAATCAAGGCTGCAGCTCCACGATTACAAGCTTACATCAAAGTTCCTCTTTCCCTCCGCATCCTCTGCCCTGGTGGCTCCCAGAGGAGCTGTCTGTCTGCTCAGACGTGTGACAGAGAGAGAGCGAGAGAGAGAGAGAGAGAGAAAGAGAGAGAGCGAGAGAGAGAGAGAGAGAGAGAGCAAGAGAGAGAGAGCAAGGCTGTGGGTTCTACAGGTTCTGCTTCATGGCCCTGAGTATTAGCACTGTTCTCTTTGTTGCTGCTGTCATGCGTAAGGAGATAAAGTTTAGGAGGGGCCCTGATGTGGAGTCTTCCAGGGCCGACATCGCTAATCTGCTCTTCCCCTCAATCCTCTTCTCCCCTCTCCAGCTGCACTGCACTGCCAGTCCCCGCGCTAAATCCGCCATATCTCCCTCCCAGGACCTCGGCTCTTGTGTTTGAACAATGCCCTCTTAGCAGGGCCTGGACAGCAGCCCAAGAGTCTCTTTCTATTTCTTACAGAGCTTCTGCAAGTGCACAGTGTCAGGATTGAGTAAGAAAACAACCTGGTGGCCTTTCTTTCTTTTCTATTTATTTATTAAATAATGAATTTATTTATTTATTTGTTTATTTATTTATTTATTTATTAGCATATTCAGTAAGTGCAATGAATTCATTTGATTTCAGAGCTTAAGTAAGATGTATAAAAATTTTCAGAGCTTAAGTAAGATGTATAAAATTTCATTGAATTTAACAAAGTATATCAAATAAATAAAGAAAGAAAGAAAGAAAGAAAGAAAGAAAGAAAGAAAGAAAGAAATAAAGAAAGAAAGAAAGAAAGAAAGGAGCTAGATGTACAGATGTCATACTGCTTTAATTTTTTTTAAATAAAAGAGAATGTATAAAAAAATAAAGAAAAAAACTGTGTGTGTGTGTGTGTGTGTGTGTGTGTGTGTGTGTGTGTGTGTGTGTGTGTGTGTGTGTGTGTGCGTGTACATGTATGTGTGAGTGTGTGCGTGAGAGAGTGCATGTGTGTGTGCCTGTATGTGTGTGTGTGTGTGTGTGAGTGTGTGCACGCAGACAGGACAGTCATGGGAATTTGAAGCGCTCAGTCGAATGCCAGCCTCTCGTCTCCTCCTCTGTCAAGTCGAGTCCTCAAATCTAATTTTAATGCTAATTATTTTGGTCAGTTTATAAACTATAGATCAACCCAGTGTCTGGTTCTTCCCCTCTCTCCTTCTCTCTCTTCATCTCTGTGAATCCTGGAGCACAGCCCCCCCGAGGATGGGAATCACCTTGCCTTCCAACTTGTCTCCTGTCTCAGCTTCTTTCATTATACAACACATGACCTATCACATATTCCTCTTTTACCGCCATTCAGGCCTTGTTGCCAGCCATCAGTGAAGAGGGAAAAAAGCACTCTGCTCGTTTTATCTTTTCTGCAGCTTTCGTCCTGTTACTATCTTTCTCCCTCTCCTTCTCTCTCTCTCTTTCTCTCTCTCTCTCTCTCTCTCCCTCCCTCTCTCTCTCTCTCTCTCTCTCCCTCTCTCTCTCTGAAAGATCTCTTGCCAATTGCGTTCTCTGCTTTTCCCCTGTGGAGCAAGCTGCATCTTCAGAGCTGACAATTCGTACTTCTTTTATTGTAACATTTTTCCCCTTCTTCTTCTTCTTCTTTTCACTCAATGAAAACATTGCAGAAAGCCAACCCAAAACCACATCTGCGCAGCTTCTAACAGAGACGCAGCTCAAAGTCTGAAGTGTCTGAAGCTGTCATATATGAAACAAAGAGCTCCAGATGCTCTGTATCAGTTACTCTGCTATTCATATCAAATCTCATCCAGTTTTAACATCATTCCCATTGAATGGATGGATGGATGGATGGATGGATGGATGGATGGATGGATGGATGGACATTTTGATAGAGAGATGCATGAATGGAAAGATGGATATATGGTTCATATATCATATATGATCATATAAATAAATAAATAAATTAGTGGATGGATGAAAAACTAGATATATGGGTGGATGGTTGGATATCGAATAATATTGTATAGGTTACATATAGATTGGTATGTGGATGGTTGGATGGATGGATGGATGGATGGATAAGTAAGTAGATAGATGTATCAATGGATATATGGATGTGTGTTTAGATATATGAATATATTATGTCATATGTGGATTTGTACGTGGATGTATATATCAATGGATGGATGGATGCTACTGTACACATAATAAATAGTCATAAGTTTACTCACCATACATGCATCTTATTCATCTTTATTAAGCATCATAGCATCCAGTGGTTGATTGCAATGGCCTATGGCTCCATGCCACCACCATTGCTGCAAGGGTAAGTTACGTTGCTGAGGATCCCAACCCCAAGCGCAAACATTCATATAGCCACTACCAATGCGGGCAAAGCATAAACGCCAATTAGCCTACATGCATGTCTTTGGACAAGCATGAGAAAAGCATGCACACTCCACATGTGAAGACTGTAGACAAGATTCAAACGTCCAGTGCTGAAGATGTGAGACAGCAGTAATATCCCACTACATGCATACACAAGTTTTATTTTTTAATCAGTTCAAGTGTCTATCCAAAAACAAGACAAAATTTCATTCAACATGTTTACAAAGGTATTCGAAATCCCTCCTCCATTGTTAGACCTTACAAAGAAGATGAACTTTTCAAGAGAAACGTGTGAAGATACTATTCAGTGGGTCAAAGAAAAGTCTGACCTTTCTGTATGTGTGGTGTTACAGACACTTGTATAAAAGGTTCAAGTGTAATCGAAGGCTGCAGCCTCGCTCGCGGTCTAGAGAGAGTTTCCTCTTGCTCCCAACACCTTTATCTCACTCCGCTGGTGCAGCCTTGGGATGATGAAAAAGTCATTCTATAGCTTTTGTTCCTTCTAATTGTAGTCAGGCTTGGAGATAAGTGTGTATGGCCGTGATGTAGGAAAATCAGTGAGGCTGCAATCCCACATCCCGTAATACAAACACAAACATGCACACACACATACTAACACACATTAACACACGCTCATGCTCATCAGCAATGCCCTGCATCATTAACAATGCAGAAGGAGGGTGAAGTGTGAGTGTGTGTGTGTGTGTGTGTGTGTGTGTGTGTGTGTGTGTGTGTGTGTGTGTGTGTGAGTGTGTCAGTGATGGGGGAGGTTCCACATTGCCAGAGCACTTGACACTTTGCCATCAGAATTAGTGGCTTCCTTTCTTATTTGTTTTGATGGGCAAATCACAAGGCTTTCATCTCTGCATATTTAAAGATGACACCCCAAACCGGCAGCTTGTGCTATTGTTCTTTCCCCGAGCTTATTCAACATACTCACATTGTCACCCGTCAAAAGAAGGGCTGCTCCTAATTTAAAGGTATTTATTAAAATTCAGACTAGCCATTACACTGCTGCACATAAGGGGAAACAGCAGAGAGAGAGAGAGAGAGAGAGAGAGAGAGAGGTGTGAAAAAACCTAAACAAGCTGCTTAATCAAAAGTTAATTGTACAATTTTCATGCAGATGAGCACCGCACATACGTGATTCCCAGCTCTGCGATTATTAAAATAAAGAAATGAGCGTTATAGAAAATGTGGTGGGACTCCACGGCCAGTAAACAATCAGGGCAAGTTTAATTTGTGGTAAACAAAATGGAGATACACAAGGGGTCTGGGAAGGAGAGGATAAGGTTAAATTAAATTTGCAAATGTACAGACACAAGGCGTTTTGTGTTGGAGTGCAGCAATTACAGGCATGCTTTAATGAAGCAGGGTCTGGCGGCTGGGGACGCATTCAGCCGGCACACGACCTACAAGCAAAACCTCCTACTGAACGCCAAATTATAGCAGCAACTTAATAGACCGGCTGAGGTGAGTTCTGTGAAGGCTTTCTCTCTCTCTCTCTCTCTCTCTCTCACACACACACACACACACACACACACACACTTTGACACAAACACAAAAACAGTAAGATATTCAGAGGACTACCATAGCATATCCCTGCAAAGTTGTTACATTTGTCATGGTTATTATATATATTTTATACAGAGTGTCGAATTCTTCAATCTTACTACTTAGAAGGTGTTTATTAATTCCCATAGCAGTAGCTCTGGCAGTAATACCAGCTGAGTTCAAATCACGGGTTTACATTAACATGGTCATTCTACTACACACACACACACACACACACACACACACACACACACACACACATATGTGCAGGGTGGGCCATTTATATGGATACACCTTAATAAAGTGGGAATGGTTGGTGATATTAACGTCCTGTTTGTGGCACATTAGTATATGTGAGGGGGCAAACTTTTCAAGATGGGTGGTGACCATGGTGGCCATTTGGAAGTCGGCCATCTTGGATCCAACTTTTGTTTTTTTCAATAGGAAGAGGGTCATGTGACATCAAACTTATTGGGAATTTCACAAGAAAAACAATGGTGTGCTTGGTTTTAACGTAACTTTATTCTTTCATGAGTTATTTACAAGTTTCTCTTTGTTCACATCCATTGACATGTCGAAGAGGTTAACACGTGATGAGCGGATCGAAATTGTGTTGATATCTGGTGAACGCAGTAACCGGGTCATTGCAGCAGATTTCAATGCAAGACACCCTACGAGACCACCCATCTCCCATGCTACAGTTAGCAAACTGCTTGCTAAGTTTCGTGAAACTGGTTCAGTGTTGGATTTGCCAAAATGTGGATGCATGAAAAATGTCATTAATGAACAAACATCAGTGGCTGTCCTAGCTTCATTCAGCAAGAGCCCACTGGAGAGTGGCATTAGTCAAACATCCCTTCAGCGGATATTAGCTACTCACAAATGGCACCCTTACAAACTCCAGCTACTGCAGCATCTCAACGAGGATGACCCAGACCGGCGCACACAATTTGCAGAATGGGCAAAACAAAAATTGGAACAGGACCCTCAGTTCACGCAGAAGATTTTGTTCAGTGATGAGGCAAACTTTTATGTGAATGGTGAAGTTAACAAACAAAACCACCGCTATTGGTCTGACACTAACCCACATTGGATAGATCCCTCCAAGACTGTTGGAACAAAAAAAGTGATGGTATGGTGTGGTATATGGGGTACAACGATAGTGGGGCCATTCTTCATCAATGGAAACCTCAAGGCCACTGGATATTTGAAATTGCTACATAATGATGTGTTTCCCTCTTTATGCACTGAAGCTGGTACGTTCCCTGGGTTTTTCCAGCAAGATGGTGCACCACCACATTATGGGTGTCAGGTCCGAGCTTTCCTAGATGAACAGTTTCCTGAAAAGTAGATTGGTCGTTGTGGGCCAGTTGAATGTCCACCAAGGTCTCCCGATCTGACCCCCTTAGACTTTTATCTTTGGGGTCATCTGAAGGCAATTGTCTATGGTGTGAAGATATGAGATGTGCAGCACCTGAAACTACGGATACTGGAAGCCTGTGCTGGCATTTCTCCTGCGGTGATGCTATCAGTGTGTGAAGAGTGGGAGAAGAGGGTTGCATTGACAATCCATCACAATGGGCAGCACATTGAACACATTTTATAAGTGGTCAGAAACTTGTAAAATAACTGATGCTGTCTGTATTGTGTTCACAACCCCATAGTGCATTGTTACAGACAGAACTCCATGCACATCTGAAATTATATTAGTTCTTACCTGAACTTGCTTATGACTGGACCTCAGTGTTGCCCCTGTTCATAAATGGTGCTGGCAGACCTTCGTCTCAAATGTCCAATTCCAGTGAGCTTGGGAATGCAACCATGTTTTCATCTGAACCTCCTGCAGTGTTTAATTTTTTTGCACAAAATTAGAAATCCCTAAAATAGTTTGGCTTGATTACATACAGGAAATTTAGCATAGTTGCAGGATGTAGGTTTATTATTAATCAAAATGCCTTTAATGGGGATTTTTTTTTTTTTTTGTAAATAATAACTAGCTGAATTTTTTTTTTTAGATAAGATGTTATTTGCAGTAACTGCACTAACAGTGGAGTTGTTTAACATTATCTCAACTCAATACTGACACCTCGTGGTGAACTCACTAGGTTGCAAGTAGGAAGTGAAAATAATGATTAATACTAGGCTTTTTCAGCTGATGAGCTAATGTGAACGTGCCAGTGCAATTATTTTTCTAGTAGAAATGCTCTAGCTTGTGTAACACTCAAAACATACACATAACTACTGTATACCCGGGCTTAGCAACTGCTGTCCTGGAGATCAGACTCCAGCCCAGTTTAGCATAGCAAGGTTATGCTCTAGAAAAAGTTTGCTACCTGCTGAGCCTAGCTGATGTGCTTGTGATGGGAATTTGCTTCTTTTTTTTTTTTTTTTTTTGAAGCTTTAAAAGTACACACAACTTCTATACAGACATTCACATGCGAAAATTCTTGCTAGAGTACCAAAATTAGTTTGTACAATACTCTCTACATGTTAGCATTTTTATTAATAGCGAGGGATTTCTTGTGAAACAGAGCCTTTTTAGGCAAAGATAATCAAGCGTAACCGATATTTAAATCTGCCCCTCAAAAGAACAGTCTAAAAGTAAAAAGTTTATATGAAAAAGGTTAGCATTGCTTTAGCTAAATTTTTGGATTGTCTTCTTTGCTCACATTCACCAACTGAATAATTGTTTCTGAAGAGTGTTGTTTGGTTCAATTGATTGGTTTCTACTGATAAGGCCAAGCAGTGTGTAAACTAGACCCAATCTGCAAGTCAGAGATGAGATATCATTTAGTTTCGAGGGTAACTATCATGTTAACTAGCAAAGTCACTACTATTTTAACTAGAAGACACACTATATGGGTAAAAGTATTTGGCTAAACCTGTTAATTAATCATTTATTTTAGGTGTTTCAATCAGTCCTCTTTTCTGCCAGTGAAGGTCAATCTTAATCCTTGAGCATACCAAGACATCTTGGACAATGCTATGCTTCCAAAAAAGACATGGTTTGATGAGTTTGGTGTGGAAGAACGTAACTGGCCTGTACAGAGCCCTGACCTCAACACTATCGAGCACCTTTGAGATGAACCAGAACAGAGATCCAGCGAGCCAGGCCTTCTTGTCCAACATCAGTTCCTGATCTCATAAATGCTCTACAGAATTAATGGGAACGAATCCCCACAGAAACACTCTAAAAAATCTTGAGGCTGATTTTGACTCTATATTGAAGGACAGTATATGTATTTGGACATTTACACAATGTCATTACAGGTTACAGTAGGTCGAATCCTTGTCCATATACTGTAGATAGAAAGGTGTCACTGAATTCTAAACTAAAGATCTTTTTGAGTATTTTTTGTACTATTAAGTAGCAACTGCAACAACATACAGTGCAACCAGTCAGTTTTTATAGTAATAGTACTACTATAGTAGTTTTTACCTTTCTAAAATCTAAAATTGCCTGTATTAATATCATTCAATAGACTTTGATCTACTATTTTAACTTTTTTCCTTAGCCCTTTTTATTCTTATTCTGACATTTTATTCTTTTTATTATGCTCATTATTTATAATAAATAATGCAATGTATTAAAACATCACACATGCTTGACTTCATACTGTATTCATGCTGCTCTTTGCCCTTGTCTTATCTTTGGCTGTTTCTCAGACTGAAGCTCAATATTAAGCTATACAGTAAGCTACTGCACCAGAAACATTTATATTCTAAACATTATTTTCCTTTAAACAATTACTTTAAATTAGCATTTTATACAACTTAGTGATTTAAGAGCTTGACCAGTACAGTCACAAAGACCAAAGACACAAAGTCATGAATGAAAACAGGACAAATTCATTAATCTTAAATAAATAAACACACACACACACACACACACACACACACACACACACACACACACACACACACACACACATATACAGCTGTTATTCTGAGTAACGATTCCAAGTATGCACACAATATGGAGAGTTGTGTCCGGAAGAGCATTCGGTGGAAATCCTGTGCCGGATCAGAGATGTAGATCAGGTGATTTGCCATTGCGCCCCCTAAAGGTATCAGCCGTAAGAAGAGAAAAAGATGGAAAACTGTGTATTTATAATTGGTTTGGGTGAACTCTTTAGTCACAGTATTTTGAAACACTGTGTAAGGGCTAAACCACTATGGAGCATGATGTCTACAAAAAAACGGTCAGTGACAGTGTGGCATGATGCAACACAGCCTCATTTTCCTGAAAGCAGTTACAAGTGCTGATACTGGACATTCCTTAAATAAATTTTACCTACATACAGTATTTCCTAACACGGAATTATGATGATACGTGTCAATCAACAAGTATTTAATCATATTCGCTTTTTTTTCTTAGCATCTGTAGAAATTATTATAGAAACAATATCACATTACAGTATAAACTTGATTGAAAGTACAAAGATTGATTTATGAGGGGCGTTCAAGTCAAATCAGGACGTTTGCTCGTACAAAACAAGATAACACAGTTGAAAGAGTAAAAACGACTTTTATTCATCTATATAATCCCCTGCTACACCTTGGATACCATCAAAGTAGAACGTTTTCTGCTGAATGGTAACTGGAACGACTCCCGGGATTGTCATTCAGAGACATACGGTCTTATTTAAAACATTCGCACCATTACAATGTTTTACTGTGGCTAAGTTTCTCATTACCGTACTGCGTTTGAAACTTTCTGTAAATGTCAATGAGTCGCAGTTAAACTTGTACGCTCCCAGTATTTCTAAATGTTTGTAAAACAGCTAACCGGTAAAATAAAATCAAGGTATTTTAATGTAGGTTTTGTACTAATTCAAAGGGGTGACATTTATCTTTAAGTGTTTTGCAGTATTTCCTCATATTTCTTCAATAATAAAAAAAAAATACACAGAGAAAGTTGTATATATATATATATATATATATATATATATATATATATATATATATATATATATATCATTCTTTAATAACCCATTTCATTTGAATATCCTTGGCATTGTGTGATGATCAGTAATCAGTGTGCTTTAAAAGCCCATGCAGCTTTGTGATCCTTCAGTCAGATAGGAACTATCGTAGGAACTATATAGCTTCTGTCTTCAGTTCTGTTGCTGATGTTGCTGCTTTCAGAGTGGGCATGAAAAATGGCCCCGTCCCTCTCCCACCGAGTACGAAATCACTCCGGTACAAATTCTGATACAAAATCATGTCTTTTTTTTTCTTCTTTTTTTTCACAAGATAGACTCACTGAGTTTGAAGGTATTCGCTGAACCTTATTCATGGTTGCATTTGTTAGATTTTAAAGATAGAAGGGGAAAAAACATTTAAAAAGGACAGAGATGATGTCAGTCGTCTTAATATGTATGACATCACGTCTAAATAAATAAAAGTTCAAACATCAACATAAACAATTGAAAATATGTAAGAATGGACCGTAAGCAATAATACATAAATACATTTACAATACCTACAGCTTTACAAATTTTACACAGGTTAAAAAATTTTAACTGTTATGTCATTAAGACCCAGGATTAAACAAAATCAAAACTGGGTTTAAAACATGTCGATGGAATGATACGATGAGGCGCGAAAGACACTGAACATACTTACAGTTACAAACCAATGTGTAGCTTTAGTATGTGACTTTATATTACAGATAGATGTGATTTTTAGAGGACAAGTGCATAGCAAAATAGAAGCAAATTTTATCCAGGTATGGGCGTAAATTCCTGACTGAGTGGTATCAAAAAAACACTGAACAGAAACATTTAAGGCAAATTTGTTCATTTGAAATTGGCATAGTCTGAGTAAATGTCGACAAAGTCCTGTACCACTCTGTAGCAGAAGTCGTATTGTTCCTACAAAGAAAGAGAGAATATTAATGCACATTATATACTGTCATGTTTCATACTGTAAATGGCATATCAGCAATGCCTGTCTGCTGTGGGAGTCAGATAAAAAAACATAATAATAATAATAATAATAATAATAATAATATGTTTCTGATCTTATAAACAACCACAAAATGTCTTTACAAATAGATTTTTTTTCTCATTTAATTTGTTATATAGAGTTCTGTATTTTAAATATGATCTTAAAGATATGTTTGATTTGAGCATTTACAGTAGATTTACATTTTTTTGCTGTGTGTTTGTAATATCACTGATATTTATTTTCATTTTGTTAATTTTAGCAATAGCACACGAGACGGAGTGCTGTACTGTATTGATAGGGTTTAATGGGTTAAATGTATCGGGTTTAAGTGTTAAATGGAAAGATAGTGTGCTAGGGTGTATTGTCACACTCATCAAGTAGTGCCCTTGATCAGGGGTTGGAGAGTGATCCAGCCTTGTGTTAGGAGCTAGTTAGCATTGTAGCGGTAAAGAAAAGAACCCTGATACTTTAGACGCCATTCGAAACCATTTAGAAGCAATCACTAAGGAGTCAAAGAATTTTTTTTTAAAGATGTTTTCTTGCTGAAAGTTGTTCTATAACTGGTTTTGAATGTGAGTTCCAGTGCTACAGTGTTAGTGTAGTATAATATGTTTTTGATTTTGATTTGCGGTTGCTGACCCCAGAGACTTTTGATCTATCCTTAGATGTTTACAGGTTTTAGAGGTAAGATGATTTATCGGTTAAAAACAGTCATAGTACTAGGATTTACAGACCCAGCTGTAAGAGTTTCTCCTAAAGTGCGATTCTTTGTGAATCTGGTCTCTGAAGCTTTAGTACTCACCACAGTCTGCACCATGTGTGGCCGCTGCATTCGCAAACTCTTCACAGTCTGAAAGACATCCAGCAGGCCCTCTGCCTTCACACGCTCCAGAATATTGCTGAGGGCAATAAACGTACCGGTCCGACCCGCTCCAGCGCTACACACACAAACACACAAACACACAAACATAAATGTACAATGAAGGCATTTGGACATATAAACACATCAAACTTTCCGTGAACTTTTCTTGCATTTTTCAAAAATGTGCTGATACTTTTTAAACATTCAATTTGACTTGATGTGTCCCCGTTACCCAAAATCAAAATTCCAACTCAGAAACTCAGAATCAACTCAACCCCTTGACATTAAATCAACCTGGCCACTCACTGCACAGTAAACAAAGTAGCAATTCTTTTACTTTTATATACATTATTCTGAACTATGATAGTACAGATTACTGTTTTAGGAGTAAAAAAACAGATTACTTTTTTATTTTTATTTTTATATATATATATTACTCATCAAGGTTTGCTGGCTAGCTACCAGAAATATGAACATGGAAGCGTCCATATTGTTTTTGAAAATCGTGACTTTTGACTTTTTTCAACATTGTCTGTTGATTTAACATTATTTCACAAAGACAAGGTCAAAAATGTCAATCAGTGCGATCAGCAACATTGCAAGACCAAATATTGATTGAATCTTGAAATTTGGCAACTTCACAAACCGTGATCGGTAAGCAGGTAATTTGAATAATTTGAATAAGCGGCCCAGAAATTCAAGTTCAGCATCTACTCAGCACGTGCCTGAACACAGGGAAAGCTTTTATTCTGTAAACAGACTCGAAACACTGCTGTAGCAGTATTCACTCGGTATTTCCAGAAAAATCATTTATATCACAAAGCATACAGCTCTCGGTAAACAGTGACCAAATCTGTGGCTGTTTTTATGGGGAGAAGACAGGTCTGGGAAACAAAAAGATCTTGAATACAGTAAAGCTGCAAACCACAGTTATCAGTTAACTCAATTAGATTCTATTTTAACAGTAAAATAATCTCAGCATTGTAATAATTAAAATATTATAGGATCTAGCCAAATATATCTATAATTTCTTAAAACGAGAATACAACAAAGCAGACGTAAGAATATTTCTAATATTAAGTTTATATTCAAATGTTACTAAAACTGTAAAATGTCGTGTTCTCATGGCAGATAATTTTGCAAGTTTTTAGCAACTTATTTCTTTTAAAAAATCTAAATGATTTGCTAATAGAACAAGACATTTTTCGCATGCAGTTTTAGTAACTTTTGATTAGAGATAAGCTTAATCATCTTAGATTTGGTTTGTTGTAATCTTATTTTCTATATCTTTCTATATGTAATCTTATCTAAGTTATAGATATGTTTATTTAGATTCAAGAATATTTCACTTACCAATGTGTGATTTTTTTTTTTTTTTTCAAATAAAAACTGTGATACATGTTTGAGAAATTTGTCAGTTTTAGACAGTTTAATATTTGGAAATTTGTCCAAAAAAAAATCGATTTAATCACACAGTTCTAGAACACAGTACTAGATTAAGTATCCAGTGAGGGAAGTATGTGTGCGTGCGTGTGTGTGATACCTGCAGTGTACAACAATGGGGTGGTTGCCTGATTGCTGTTGCTGTTTCTGCACCGCGGCGATGATGTCGATCATTCCCTTCCCCTCCGCCGGAATTCCAATCTCCGGCCAGCCGTGAAAGTGGAAGTGACGGACCAATCGTGTTTCCTTCTCCTGTACAACACAAAACAACTCGCTTTAGAACTGAGATGATCTGCATACTATAATGTTATTGCCTATTTAGCACTGGGCTTTATATAACGCATGCATTTGGAATTAATTAACTGTATTCATATACAATTTTCACATTTCTTTAAAAACATTTAAACACACAGGCACAAATTTGAAACATATTTGTACAGACATACATGTAATGTACAGCATACACACACTCACCGGGCCATATGTAAGTACCAGGTCTCTGAGACTAAATGTATCATCACACTGAGTATCAGCTTTGATTTCCACTGTGTAGTCTCCATATTTCACTGAGTCTTCTGTGGGCCAGTACTGATAACACTTATCCTGCAAAACACACACACTTTACCATTAAATATTTTAGTTTTAGAAAAGAATATACTTTTATTTAACAAATAAAAAAACTTATTCCAGCCTTATGGGGACAAATGAATGGTCCCTAAAAAGCAAAATAAAAAAATAGAACTGCTAACTTTAATATAATAGAAGCAATAATTGCCAAGGGGTTTCATTTTTGTGTGTGTGAGTGTGTGTGTGTGTGTGTGTGTGTGTGTGTGCGCGCGCGTGCGTGCGTGCATGTGTGTGTGTGTGTGTGTGTGTACCTGTTCTCTCTCTTGGAGTTCTGTCAGCATGACTATAGAATGGCATTTCCATTCCCAGACCATCCTCCAGAAATCTTCCACTGTGTGAGATAAAGGACCTTGCGTGGCTATGAAGTAATCTTTTTGCCTGTAGCCCTGTTACAAAGAAAAAAAGAAGAAAAAAAAGCACTCAGTACACATGAATATAATGTTAAGTATGAAAGCTTTTTTCTGGTAAGGCTTACTTTTTAGTATCTATTTACTATCATGCATTTGTCACAATATCACAATTGTAAATTTGTGCAACTTTGTGCTTCCATGTATTAGGCTTCCCGTTCCCCTGACCGAGGCCCGTCGACGCCACAAGTACCCTATCCTGTTCAGCCTAAGACATTCTCTCAGCGAGACCAGTTCTTGCTGAAAACAATACTCCAAGTAGTTTACAAAATGTATTCACCCACTGCTGCACATACATTTTTTAGTCACGGTTTGTTTATTGAAAAGTCACGATTGTGAGATATTTATAAGAAATTGTGAGATAAAAAGTTACAATTGAGAAATATTCTTTAAAAGCTGTGAGACGTTAACACTGTGGGAGAAAAACTTGCCACTGTGAGAAAAAAGCCACTGTTGCAGGAAAATGACTCTCAGTAATAAATTAAAGATGCAATTGAAGATAAAACACTGACGTCACTGACGAAGTATTAACTCGCACTTGCAAGATAAATGTGCTAAGTGTATTTGTTCTATTTGCTGGAAAAAGGTTAACAGTAAACTTTTAATGGTGTTTTCAAAGAAAATTGTTAATATGCATAAATGTGACATGGTATCACATTCACTTCTTATAACAAAAATGGAACCAAAACATAAACAATTTAACATATCAAAATATTAAAGGACAATGAGTTACAAAATGGAAAAAAAAATCCCATCAAAATGTCTAGCCTAAAAAAATCAATAGAGTCATAATAAGCTATTAATGCATATTCCTGGCATAATTATATCCCATTTATTCACTAAATCCTTCATTAATTGATTTTCCATCAACATTAAACCACTACAAAACACGACGACCTGCAGAAGAAAAAAAAACATGCATTAAGCTCCAATAAAAGAAGAACTCACATCAATAAAAGACGCATTAATGTAGTCCGTGAATTCCTGCCCTCTCCTCATTGATAGGATCACTCTGTTGAAATCATCTGAAGTAAGAAAACATAAAATATTTAGCATTAATCTCTTAATAAATTGGGAAAGAGTGCTATACGCAATATTGTTTTAGTCATTAGTCACACTGTTTTATAAGGATTAGCAAACACTCTTTTAGTAACTGTATTACTAACACAGTTCCAGTCAATAGCAACACTGATCTTGTTTTTAACAACACTTTTTGGATGTTGGCAACACTGATTTCGTTATTATCAATATTTCTAGTTATTAGTTATTTTTGGACTTGTTCAACAAAGCCTGGTGAGAAGGTCGTCAGAGGTACAGGGAGAACTTAAGAAGTTTTTGCATATTGCAGATTGCACTTATACTGTAAGTTACTGCATAATCTTCATGGCATTGACCAGTTAAAGGCACATAGTAACTGACACCTTCATTGGTATATTACTGAGGGGAAACACTGGATGCATTCTAACAGAGTTGTCATGTCACTGTGTTTTTGCTTTGTCCATGGAGTATAAATTTGATAAATACACATTTCTTAAAATTTTGTCCCCATTCCCACAGCATTCTTTACTATTTTTAGGATGCCGTGGGAGCTTCATGGTCTTTGTCGCAGTGGGATGAAAGCCTTAGTTACAACACTGGTCTAGTTATTAGCAACAGTATTTTAGTTATTAGCAACATTGCTTTAGTTATTAATAACACTAATCTAGTTATTAGAAACATTAATTTAGTTATTAGCATCATTAGCAACATTTTAGTTATTAGAAATGCTGATGTATTTACTAGACTCATTGTTTTAGTTAGTAGAAACATTGTTTTAGTTTCTAGCAACATTGTTATTAGCAACATTTTAGTTATTAGAAATGCTGATGTATTTACTAGACTCATTGTTTTAGTTAGTAGAAACATTGTTTTAGTTTCTAGCAACATTGTTATTAGCAACATTTTAGTTATTAGAAATGCTGATTTAGTTATTATCAACATTGTTTTAGTTACTGGCAACACTGTTTTAGTTATTAGCAACATTGTTTTAGTTATTAGAAACATCGTTTTAGTTACTAGCAACATTGTTTTAGTTAGTAGAAACATTGTTTTAGTTACTAGCAACATTGTTATTAGCAACATTTTAGTTATTAGAAATGTTGATTTTTAGTTATTAGCAACATTGTTTTAGTTAGTAGAAACACTGTTTTAGTTATTAGCAACATTGTTTTAGTTAGTAGAAACACTGTTTTAGTTATTAGCAACATTGTTTAAGTTATTAGCAACATTGTTTAAGTTATTAACAACATTGTTTTAGTTATTAGCAACATTGTTTTAGTTACTGGAAACACTGTTTTAGTTATTAGCAACATTATTTTAGTTACTAGCAACATTGTTTGTTATTAGCAACATTTTGGTTATTAGAAATGTTGATTTAGTTATTAGCAACACTGCTTTAGTTATTAGAAACATTGTTTTAGTTATTAGCAACATTGTTTAAGTTATTAGCAACATTGTTTAAGTTATTAGCAACATTGTTTTAGTTATTAGCAACATTGTTTTAGTTATTAGCAACATTGTTTAAGTTACTGGAAACACTGTTTTAGTTATTAGCAACATTATTTTAGTTACTAGCAACATTGTTTGTTATTAGCAACATTTTAGTTATTAGAAATCTTGATTTAGTTATTAGCAACACCGTTTTAGTTATTAGCGACCATCTTTTAGTTACTACCAACATTGTTTTAGGTATAAGAAACATTGTTTTAGTTACTAGTAACACTGTTAAATTTATTAACAACATTTTAATAAGGTTGATCTGGTTATTACTGTAGCAACACTCACAGTAGCAACACTGTTTCGACTGTCTTACTTATTAGCAACATTTTTATTTAGTAGCAACACTGTCCCACTTGCACTTATTAGCAGCACTGTTTCAATTTTAGCTATTAGAAACATTGTTCTTTAATGACTTTACTTCTTTATTTAATAGCATACATGTTATTTTTCCACTTAATAATTCTAATAGGCTGTGCAATAGTATGTGTAATTTTTCAGACTTTATTTGACTTAGCAGGAGCGTCTCTCTGCTGGTAATATTAGTGTGGCAGGAAGGACTTTAATGGGTGAGGAAAGGAAGTGCGATTTCAGATTCCTTCCGTGGAAACAAAAAAAAAACATATGTTGCTCTTGGATACCAGCAAGCATTAGGTATTTATGGAGTAGAGTTTGTGCGATGGTGATTTTCAGTTTAGCAGTATAAGCAGAATGTTTTCTAGTAAATGTACAGGATTATGATTGTGCTAAGATATAGGCTTATAAAAAAGTAAGAGATACAGAGTTAAAATCTCCTTTTTTTCTGAGGAATAAAAGCCATCAAAAAGTTTACTGGCAGGAAATTACTGCTAGGAGTATGAGGGAAAAAAGGGCACCGTATATATATTTATATAGCATCTGAGGATTATGCAAAACGTGTAGACAAATTAGTTAAATAAAAACAGAGAAAACAGTAAATTGGGAATTTAACAGCTTATCAGTTGTATATAACAATAAAAAAACAAGTGCATTTATTACCATCTGTATACCTTCTTTAATTCCAGGAAATTTGATGACAGTATATTTAATGGTTGACCCTTTTCTTGAGTTCTTAGTGATTTTTTGCTTCACACAAAGCCGATTAGTTTGTGTAATTTAGCTGCAGGTTTCTGAACCTTAATGTTCAATACCACATGAGGCCATACTGTGACCACATCGAGGCACAGATTGCTCTGTGCGCCTTCACATCTGCCTCTTATTATCTTGTTACTTTCACTACAGAATATCAGCATATTCCAAATTTTAAATGTTATACTTTGTCAGACTTTTCTGATCATTTATATCTAAAATCCTTACATGGAATAATCTGGAGCACTCTGTTCTTCTTCATATTCGCCGGTAGATTACCCGTCCTCATGTTTTCCTTCATAATCCGCATGTTGGTCAACTTCTGCAAAAAGGAGAAGTAATGCATTCATCTGTGAAACTGATAAACGTGGACACTTCACAAAACGCTTTCATGGACTATTTTCATACCCATATGTCTCGTATGTTCAATTCTGTTTTTGTCATTGTGTCATTGTGCCATCGGGTTTCGGCTGTTGGTTTCAGTTCCTCTCCCATCACAGAGGTATTGTACTCACCCTAAACTCTTCCTCGAGTCCCAGTCGGTCTTGTGGTGCACTGGTGTTGTGTAGTTTGTCCAGATGTCCTTCTAAAGAGGACACGTCCAACTCAGTGTCCCCATACAAATAGTACTCCAGCAGAGCCTGGTGGATGAATGAGTACTGCATCTGCGCATACACACACCCACACACACCACATGTTTGAGGAACTAGGAGGGGAAAAACCCCACAAGATGCATAGGAGTATAATTAGAATTGCCACAAGGTATTTTCCAAAGCACCATCTTTCATATTGTATTGCATTACAATTAATATTAAAGGATATAAATAACAGATAGTCAGTGCTTTATTTTATAAACGACGGTGCCTAATATACATATACTGTAGGATTTCAATATACTGCACGCCCAATGTCACATATCATAGCGTTGTTTATTCATTTATTTACTTTATCACAAATTATACAACATGTATAATCTGAAATGTATGTTAGGGCTTCAAGCTGCAGCCAATGTGTAACATAAGTACCAGGTACCATTTGCTTTTACAACAGGAATTAAGTATATGGTAAATTGGTTTTGTCTTCTATTAAAGATGTAGCTGTATGATATGGTACAATCCCTCTTCCCTAGAAAAAAAGCCGGAAAGTATTTAAGGGAACAATCAAAAGTCATCCATTTTGCTATGACATTGATGCTCATGATCAACGCATGCAAACGTCGTCCCCGCAACTGTAGGTAGTAGACCGCTTTGTATACTAATGGCAACCAACAAAAATGAAAGAAGCCCCACTCACATCTGTCTGTACAAGTTGTGACCGCTGGTCTCGGATTCGGGACACAAACCCAAATACGTCAATCTTTTGTTCTTCATGCATCATGTCAATCATTGCGTCGATCACAATGAAGGTACCTGTCCTTCCGACCCCAGCACTGAGAGAAACCACACACAAAAACACATGCACACAAACAGGTGCACACGTGAGAAAACAACACAAATATTCATGGGCTTTAATGGTTTAAAATTAATAGATGCATAAAATCACATTTCCTGTCTCCTGCAGAGCTGTGAAGAATTCCCCTTCTCACCACACTGTCACAGTGCTGCGCTCATCTGCACTCTTCATTTGATTCCTATTCTTTGGTCTAATGGATTATTGCTTTGTTTCCTAATGTGTTCACCTGTTCTATGTTAAGCACCCTTGATTAATTTGTCCTTAGACAAATTACCTGATAGTCAATGTCTCATGGCAAAGTACTGATAGTACATGAATGTGCAAGTCTATGTACACCTTAATTTCCTTTGTTCCCTGATTTTGGTTTCTAGTTGAGCTTCTGTGTTTTCAAAGCTTGTGTTCTTGTTTAAGATTACGAGAAATTCTTATTACTCTGCCTGTTTCCTGTTTTAACTGGTTGTAATCCTGATAGTCAACACTGTACATGTAATGACCCGGGGTAAATAGGTTCAGAGGTATTTAATAATGTCCTTTAGATCAAGTTATTTGACATAATACAAGAAATAAATATTTAATTCTACAGTTTGTGATTTTAGCGTATTTCAACACAAATTACATGTTAATTGCAGGTAGACTACAAAGGTCAAGTTTTATTAAATTATTATTGATATTTATTATTTCCCAAACCTACAGTGGATATACAGGAAACCAGTCAGCCATAATATTATAATGCAAAATATTAAGACCAGTATTGTGTAGTTTCCCCCTTGTGTCACTGGGACATCTCTGTCCCCTTGGGGCATGACTCCGCAAGCACACTGAGGTGTGTCCAAGGGTGCCGTGGGTTACAGGGTGGGACCTCCGTGGATTGGATTTATTTATCCAGCGCATCCCATGGGTGCTCAATCGGATAGGTATCTGTGGAATTTTGAGGCTGTGTCACCAGTCTTGGGCTCTTTGGTGGCTCGACCCTGTGCATAGTGGGCTGTGGTGCACTGGGTCAAGATTTTGCACTGGTGCAAAGGTCAGTGTGTCAGATTCAGGACATACACACCCTTACACTGAAATATGACACACAACAGATGAGAGGGTGCCTGATCAAACTTTCTGACACTGACCTACATATTCCTGAGCTCCCCGCCACACCCCCCGCTGCCCCAAACTACTCAACACCATGAATAGCCCTGAGTTTGCCTTATTCAAATTATATGGTAATTGCTTTGAATAATGCATCATTGTCTGCTTAAATAAATTATACATGCATGACGGATACCTCCCAAATGACACAGGGGGGGGTCCACAAGGTCTTCTGAATAATGGTTATGCAAAAACTGGCCTTTTTCCAAGAGTTTAACATCAAGTGACTACTTTTAAATTGAGTGTTTAGGAGGCTGGAGAATATGGTGAAAACTCATTTTAAAAGGTGATAATAATAATAATAATAATAATAATATACATTAACATGCCTACATTAACACTAACTCCTTACAATTTCAGATATCTCTCATTCATATAATCATTATACATAATCTTTGCAGTAGCTATATTGTAGTTACAGAATACTGTAATGCATAATATTTGTAAAATAATATTCTCTACAATAAATTAAATATTATGCCAGAATTAAATACTTTCCCAGAATATTTTATTCTAGTAAACTCTAACATCAAATATACTGTAAATGTAATACATTAACTACTGCTTAAAGAGCATAGCGTTGAGATAATTGTAGTGTTATTTTATAGTCTCCTTTCTTCACACACTAAAACCATATAGAGATGGGAGTTCTTCCTGTTACATCGGCTTATCGGCCTTTTTTCTATTTCAGTGGTTTTGCGAAAACAGGTGTCAGTTTGGCGGTTTGCTTTTAATAGTCTCTGCATGTGCTGCGCTGAAAGTTATTTCACTTTACTTTCTACTATGGCACACTCATCCTTATTAGAGTCCGAGGCTAACTCTAATATCTAAACGCTTTAAGTTAAAGACGAAGGGTTATACCTCTATGTGTGGGTTGCATACCTGCAGTGCACCACGATGGGTCCTGCATATGAGGGGTTCACCTGCTTGACTTTCTTGAGGAACTTGAGCATGCCAATGGGCGAGAAGGGCACACCGAAGTCTGGCCAGCTGGTGAAGTGTAGCTGCGTGACCAGACGTGGGGTTTTAGAGCCATCGCTAGCTTGCTGGAGGGGGGGGGGGAACAATAATTAATTCCTATAAAGCAGCAGAATGACCTACAATTAGCTTCTAAGAAGACTTTGCGACCTTCTCTCTAATTAGATTCAAACCCTCAGTAATTTGTAATGTTTAATAGTATAACAAGTATCAGGAGAAGGCACTGAGCATGGTTCACCAAATTAAAATCTGTTAAATCACAGTGCTGTTGAATTCTCAAATCTCAGTGGTCAGAAAGCTTGGAGTCTTTTTCTATAACAGCAGCCCTGATAATAGTATTGGCTGTAAATGCGTTTTCTATTATCTTTTCATTTCAATAATAACAACTTACACATAAATTAATTTAAAAAAAAAACATGTAACTATTGATATGGTGATGCTTTATTTAACCATTTAAGGATACCCATTATGCACAATTCATGACATTTTACACATGTTTAGACAATCAGATGGGTCTCCAGTGTGTCATGCAAAAAACAAAAAAGTGGGAAAAATTTTTCCCTGTCTTTTGTCCTTTTGACCAAGATTTAAACAAGCCCCTATTATGATGTCATATAAGAAGTGCCCCTCCTCCAGCCTGTTGCTCGGCTCTACTGTTCTCTGGATGGGTGTGGCTCTTCAGAGCATTTAAATAGACACAGAAATAGTGCATGAGGAGGAGGAGTGAATTTAAGGGGTTTGAGGTATAGGGAAATGCATAATCTGAGGAGGTATTTCAGCAGGAGCATTAACACACACACACACTTAGGGAATAAGTGTAAAGAAATAGTAAAATTCGTCACCTTTAAGACTTAACAGAAAAAGTCTTCTAGTTTCCGGCAAATCTCTTTCTACAGTATATTTGCTATTTTGATAAGACTACGGCACAGCAGATTTAAATGTTTTGTGGTTTCTCTGGCACATAAGAAATGTGTGTGTATGTGTGTGTGGGCGTGAGGGGGTATTTCCTTAAACTGTAAAAAGATGCTGCTAAGTGATAAGTGGAATAGCTTGTTTTTCAGACATTCTATAGCATTAAAAGTAAGTATAAATGTAATGTAATAAGTCTTTTGGTATCACATTAGGAAAATTATAAAATTTTGAGTGCTAACACACCACCAGGTATTTCTTTCATATTAAAATATGACCTGTTATAATGTATCTTTCTCCCTACATTTTTTACAACATAACAGAGCAAAACATATATATATATATATATATAAAAACATAATATAATGATAGGGCTTCAACACAAAGGCTTCTTGTGCTTTTAAACTTGCTTTTTTTTGTTTTAACAGTAGTCTATAATACTCCATCTTCAATGACATTTTGTGAGACAATCACACATGTGAGACTTACATATTGCACGCAGAATTTGCGTATCGTGTAGTCGACGAGCACGGTGATGTCCTCCACAGCAACTCGCACATTGCCATACGTCCAGCACCCCTTGTCAGGCCAGTACTGGTAACATTTGTCCTAGTTTAAAGAACAAATGAAACGCATTTGTATGCAAGCGAAAACAAACTTGTACACAAAACCGCAGATGTGTTTTTCATTAATGTGGGTCCATGAACAGCCAAAAGGGAGCCAGGGGTTTTAAAGTGACTTTTGAGCTTCAGTGTTATTGAACAAACTTAATCAGTGCTGCCCGTCAGTGAGAATTAGTCAGCCTGAGCTTGATGAATAATGCACACATAATGACGCTGAGCTGAATAATTATGATAAGGCCCGGGAGGATTTTATTAGCCATTAGTTAATTATCGATTCAGCACCCAGACCAAAGCTGATTTAACTCTTCTATCCATTCCTGCGTTATTGATTAATGTGATCTAGAGGAAGGGTGTCCAAAGACATGTGGAAGAGAAAGAGACAGAGAGAGAGGGGGAGAGGTTTTTAGAAAGGATGCTACACAATTAAAAAAATGTCTTAAATATCACCATAAATAACAGCAGGTTAACTCAGATCAATATTTTGAATAGTGCCAACTGACACTGTTATATAGTCGTACAAGGAATAATTATCTTGTAAGCTGCAAAACACCTTTCTTCTTCCATTAAAGATACCGTAGTTCTTATTGTTTCAGAAATGCAAAGTTTCTATTTTATTTGTACTAATACAGAAGAATAACAATCACATCAAAGGGGTGCCTAAACTTTTGTTGGATTGAAGTGCTGGTTGTTCAGATGGCTTCCAGACATGTAAAGTCCTGTAAATGATCTGTGCATGGCCTGAATATGATATGAATTACCTCTTTCCTCTCTTTCAGGTTGGTCAGCATGACAATCGTAGCTGATTTCTGCTCCCATATCATTCTCCAGAAATCAGCAACAGTCTCCTGTTTTGGTCCTGGATTGAAGTGCTGGTTGTTCAGATGGCTTCCAGACATGTAAAGTCCTGTAAATGATCTGTGCATGGCCTGAATATGATATGAATTACCTCTTTCCTCTCTTTCAGGTTGGTCAGCATGACAATCGTAGCTGATTTCTGCTCCCATATCATTCTCCAGAAATCAGCAACAGTCTCCTGTTTTGGTCCTGACACACACACCCATACACACACACACACACACACACACACACACACACACACACACACACACATACACACACACACACACACACACACACACACACACACACACACACACACACGCAGACATACATAGACAAAAACATTAACACACAGATTCAGTTTTGTAACCAGATCTCATCTGCTGAAAGATCTCAGAGATGGAGCCTCATTAAACAACAGTCCATTCCAAAAGTGTAATCTGATTGGACGAGAGGCATTCCATAACCGGTGATATAGAGCATAACAGCACTGGGACAATTTATACTTTATGTATTACTCCGTATCACAGGTGTTCTAATAAACTGTTCAGTTGCCAGCGTGGGTAAGAGTAGGTCATTACAGTGCATGATACTGGAAAGAGGGGAGAGCGGCTGCCTGCCAAAACCCACACATTCAAAACCAGTCATGTGATAACATCATGTCATCTTAAACAATAACTATATTATATATAGTAATTGCTTCTAAGTTGTTCTGTATTTTGCCTCTGTGTTGTTCACGTGGCTAACACAAGGCTAACACAAATCCCTGACCAAGGGCACTACGTGGGGTCTGCAATAAGGGATTGTGCACCCTTCATATAGTAGTGCATAAGCTTTCTATTTAATGTTATTTAGGATCCAACCCCAGAACTCTGGAAGTTAGCTAATACTCTAAAATAAGTGGAAACAAAGTAAATCTTGCAGGTTTCTCTGGACAATCCCGAAACCTTTTGTCTACATAGTACCGGTGAGAATTTAAAACTACTTTTACCCCTGTTAATTACACTATTACACTGTCAGTCGCCAGCTCCACATAGTTATTTCAGCCAGGATCAAAGGAGCAAAAAGAACAAAGTTGTTGAGAACGGACGGTGTATGAGGTCGTGCCTATAGCTACATCACAGCCAGGGCAATATTTAGTACAGCGGTACTCCCATTCATGTTATATTGCTTATCATCTATTACAGCTCTGACTGTTGTTTGGGCTAATTTTTATATTAACATGGCCAGATGCTTTACATATATATATATTTTTTTTTGTTAATGTGTATCTTGGTTTCCTAATATTCTAATAGACTGCATTTTTTTCTATTTACCTAAAAAAAACAGAACCTAGCAATGGAATGACTATTTATAGATGCTAACCCTGATAACAGGAACTAACTTGTTACACAGAGAGATGTTTCACAACATTAAATGCATCTGTACAGTAAATGGATGAACAACATACTGTAATGTGTTGTTCTGTAATAAATCAAGACTGTTAGCATTGACAACAAGTCAAGTCGTTGATTACACACGTGGACAAAATTGTTGGAACCCTTCGGTCAATGTAAGAAAAACCCACAATGGTCACAGAAATAACTTTAATCTGACAAAAGTAATAATTGAAAAAAAATTCTATGAATGTTAACCAATGAAAGTCAGACATTGCTTTTCAACCATGCTTCAACAGAATTATTTTAAAAAAATAAACTCATGGAACAGGCCTGGACAAAAATGATGGTACCCCTAGAAAATACTGAAAATAATGTGACCAAAGGGACATGTTAATTCAAGGTGTGTCCACTAATTAGCATCACAGGTGACTACAATCTTGTAATCAGTCAGTGGGCCTATATATAGGGCTCCAGGTAGTCACTGTTATTTCTGTGACCATTGTGAGTTTTTCTTTCATTGACCGAAGGGTACCAACAATTTTGTCCACATGTGTATATTCCTGTTACACCATGTCCTACAGTATGTCCTGTTATGTTTTCTTTCTTACAGTACATACAATATGCTCACCTTGTGCTGCGATGAATTTGTTTTTATCTTTGTAACCCTGTAAGACATGAAGCAGGCTTCATTTAATCACATAACAAAGTGTGAAAATTAATGCTGGTTTTAACGTGTTACATTTTACAAACAAGTGTCACAATCAGTATAGAAACCTAACGCTTTTGGTTGTTTTTTATTATATATATATATAATGTAAAGCAGTATTCATACTTACATCTATATAAGAAGCGTTCACATAATCTGAGTGTGGAATGCCGTCTGTCTGTGTCAGCACCACTCTGGAATGATCATCTGCTTAGCAAAAACAAAGCTGGTTAGTGTTGAGATGGAAATGCTGGATGCTGTTAAGCTTATCCATGTAATAGGATGGTATGTGTGTTTTTGCTGTGTTCGAAAAAAAAAGTAAGATAAGATATTTCAGATAGAAATTTTATGTAAAATAAACCATAAAATGGTTTATACATAAATTCCTAAATGTATTGTCTAGCGTTCCCATCCAACAAACGGGTCAATAAGTTAAACAATCATTTTTTAATCGTTGGTGTCTTCAGTATTTCACCGTAGCTGTACCGGTACACTGATGGTGCTAACTAGCAAGGGAATCCTAAAGGCTGCTAGATTTGCATGGAAACTGAAAATCATTACTCACACCTCATACAATGTGGATTTTATTCTTATCTCACGTGTATTAGTGTGGTTTCTGACACTTTAAGCCACAATGTTGTGAAACTGGAGACGAGCATGTTCATCCACAGCTAAAGCATTCACGGCATAGATGCTACCCGAGATTAAAAGACTGACGTGATTCGGACAATAATTAATTTTGTTCATGTGGAAAGATTCGTTAAAATATAGATTCATTCTGCTATTTATTTGGGCCATTTATATGGATACACCTTAATAAAATGGGAATGGTTGGTGATTATAACGTCTTGCTTGTGGCACATTAGTATATGTGAGGGGACAAACTTTTCAAGATGGGTGGTGACCATGGTGGCCATTTAGAAGTTAAAGTTATTTCTGTGACCACTGTGAGTTTTTCTTTCATTGACCGAAGGGTACCAACAATTTTGTCCACGTGTGTATATAGTAGTTTGGCTGGTTGATTGAAATCAAAATGCCTTGATTATTCGGCAAAGTACTCATTCGGATTAGTAATTAAGCATGCGTATAAAAACTAAAACTTTTTTTAGCACCTACTATATATGTGCAGATGGCTAACTGAAGTGTAAAAGAGAAAGAGAAGTAAGAGACCGTCTTCGCTACAGTATGTTCGCTATGCAGACACTAGGCATGTTGATGTGCTTTATAACAGGAAATGCACAGAAAACTGAAAACCACAAGGTACAGAGCCTCTACTAGACAGTGAATCGAGATCTTTGCAGCTGACTATCTGAAGAGAAAGAGTATGAAAGAAAAAAACAGAAAACTCACATGGGAGAATATTGGGATATCTGTTCTTCTCTTTGTTATCATCTTTGTTTGCTTCTTCGTACGTGCCTTGTGGGTTTCCGCCTGGCAACGACTACAATGGCACAGGATAAACATCATGAACATCATATTTTCTAAAAAAGGTCATGCAAATGCTCAAGATTATATGCTTTCCAACTCAACTCAGACGTGATTTTATCCGTATTATATCACTTTTATCTTGTTTTTGTTTTTTTTTGGTTGTCTGTTGTTTTTAAACTCTTGCACCACTGGTTTCACAATTCTCAGCACCCTTACAAATAATATTCTAAGTCTCAAACTGCTAAAATAACAGCTCCGAGTCTCTTCCTGTAATGTCTAACAAGGTCAAGTGATCTCAGTTCACTGCACCATGTAGTATATTTAAGTACTTTACTGTATGTTCTTAGGTTTAAGTATTTGAACTTCCCTCTTCAATGAACAAACCCAAACACGTTTAATAAGATACAAATCCAGATCTGGTCATTACGAGACAATTTCTGTGTTTTCGAATCATTTCTGTATGGATTTGGGAGTATGTTCCCTTTAATAATGACAGTGTTTATTAAATGTTCATCAAGAGTGTCAACCATCCATCCATCCATCCATCCATCCATCCATTCATTGTCTATGTCGCTAAGCTTACAGTAGGTGGGGTTGCAGGGGGCCTGGAGCGTAAGCAAGGAACTCAGGGCAGAAGGCAGGCTACACCAGAGTATATGAAAATTCAACACATGCCGAGCAGAAGCGAGATTCGTATTCGCAATGCTGGAGGTGCAAGGTAAAAGTGCTAACCACTAAGCCGCCATGACGCTCAACACATGCCATTCATTTTCGCGCATACATTTTTGAAACAAAAATGACCAAATTATGTAAACGGTAATTATTAATACATATTAATTGTTCTGGATCATTCTATATAATGCTTATTTTACTCAACAGGTCTCTAAATGCACTTTGCTCAACATGAACTTCCTGTTTGGTGCCGACAGCTGAAGTATCCATTGAGACTTCAGCACATAAACATCCTTTCCATGAGACTTGGAATTCATTCATGAAGTACGTGATGGCTGAATCACCAGCCAATGATTCAATTAGGACTGTGGAATGACTCTTGGAATGACCACGGAATGACTCTTGAGTCATCCACCTTAAATTGCAAATTGGGTAATTCTTAAAAGAATCACCAGTGAGTGAGGGAACCGATGTCAAACACTTCCGCGTTTAAACAGAGTGGGAAACAGATGCTCCTAAGATTCCGGTTATGCTACTAGATTAATTCATTATCAAGTGAAAATATTCAGTATATTAGTAGTCAGATGAGATAATTAACGCTGCTTTCAAGATTAGCCTTTCGATTGACTCGCACGCTACTGGTGAAGAAGGAACCCAAATATAAAACCTGGCTCTGAGGTCATTTTTTTGTAGAAAATGATTTCCTGAGAAGCGACTTTCAGTTCTCTTCATGCTCTTTACACTGCGATCTTCCATATTCAGCAGGAAATAAAAAGAAAACTCACATTGTATTGTTCTCGGAAGAGTTTCCCATCGTCGGCCGACCGAATGCGGTACTCGTCCTCCAAGTTATCTACAGGAATGGGGAAGTACTTTTTGGATGCGGAGGGCGATCTCTGCAACAAAACCACCGTCTGTGCCTCTGTAACAAAATGAGAGGGGGGAATGAAAACCTCGGAATTAAAAGAAGGTCTTTTCAAATTCATCATTCTTTAATTTGTTCACTCATTCATTCATTCTTCTTCAGGAAGAAATTCCGGTCAGGGATTTGGTTGCTCTGGAGTCACATGGTATCTCTCTCCCTCTCTCTCTCTCTCTGGAGCTTTGATACCCAAACACTATCTGCTGCACCACTTGGATTTACGTACACACTGATCAGCCATAACATCAACACATTGATCAACAACCATACACCAACATGCCTGTGACAGGATCACGCACTATAAAACCCAAATCACCACAGCCCAGCCAAACACACATACACACACACACACACAAATCTCACTGGTCACTGGCTGTTCTTCCGTAGACCAGTAAATACTAACCAGTGGATACCGGGACCACACCACAATACCTTCTGTTATTATCTGCAGATTCTCTGACCTAGTCGTCTAGATGTCAACATTTGGCCAATGTCCGATCCGTAAGGCTGCTTCTAGCACAACGGCTTAGAGAACACACTGTTTACTTGAGGACAAATTTATCCAATGCACAAACATCAATCAGTATCAACATATGACTGTATGTACTGTACTAAAAGCAATCTGATTTCAAATTAAACGGTCTAAAAATAGTTCAGATTGTGGGAAGCCCTGAATCAGTTTAATTGAAATGAACCTACTATACTGAAAATAATCATTTCAGCTGTAAAACATGCAACTTGTTACAAACCAACATACAGTAGATATCACAACACATTCTCAGTCCATAAGTACAGTAAGAACACACACTAGGACACAACCTGAATAAATAGCATGATGAAGTGAGAATAACATCTGGGAATAACACCTTTAAACGTTCTATAAAACTATACAAAAGAGCATTTCTTTATTAGCTAAGATTTTTCAATAAAGCATTAAAGACACTAAGAGTGTAAATAGACTGGTAACATCCTGTGACAAATCTTAAACTTGTACATTTCCAATAAGTGTAGTGTGAAGCAGTGTACACAACAAAAAATCCAGGTACTACATAGAATGTTCGGGGTGTTGCATGTAATCTGGAGAGAAATTTGCATAATATTTGTTGAGATTGATTTCAAACTGCTCAAACCTAAGCACCACGAATGGATGAGAGTCATGACGGTGAGTCACTGTGGCACTCGCGCATGGGCTTGAAATAATCACATTATCAGACGGACTGAAATCGGTCGCTCAGTTGAAATACGTTGGTCATACGTTGGTCATTAATAAGGTTAGCATTGCGTAATTGACTAGGATCAATGTAATAACATTGCTAGTTTTAGTAATTATAAATAGTACTCATTACACAAAGTGCTTATGTACTGTAGACATAAGTCTTACACAAGGTGACTAGCCCAATAACAGGCATAGACTTGGAGACGCTTCTTAAACATGCTTCCAAGATATGCGACCCGCTTGATATGAGAAATTATTCCGTTTCTTCCAGGAGTATTCTTGATAGCTCCTGTTTCAGAAGTCAAGGAAAATGTGTCTCATCGAAAGTTAGTCACGTCTCAAATCATCAAAACTGAGTGAAGGAGATATTCTCATTGAGGATTCCTAATTATTTTAGTGGATTATCACAAATGAAGTCCAACACAGTTGACCAACAAGTGCAAAAAACAAAACAAAAAAAAACACACACACATGCAGGTTAATGTTACTGTAAAGGGTGAGAGTTGTAGAGTTGGTGTTTGGTTCTTTTATTTCTAAATCTGGACCCAGCCGACTCTTGTCTGTTGGCATGCAAATGTATTTGTCCTCATTAAATCAGCTTTAAATTACAGTGGGAAAAAAATTATATAGACAGAAATATTCTAATCGGATATACTTTTAAGATTTTATAAACCCTATTGGTGAGGTTATTTATAGACGATGGCCTTTTTGCACCATAGCAATCTTAGTCAGTCATTTTCCATAAAACATACATCATCAAAGTTCCTTGTATATATATATATATAAAATATAAATCCCAATATATATATATATATATATATATATTTCATCACAAGCTTGCTATAAATGTTTAGTTCTGAATGGTGGATTGTTTCTCAACCCGGCACTAACACTACTCCACCTTACACACTCCACCTGTAACGCTGCAACACACACTATTAGTGTCACTGAGTCAGGGGTGGTGTACACAGTAAGTCATAGAAGTACGTATTATAACCAACTTCCAAATACAGTTGTGTAAATCAGTCAAGTCTTTCTATATCAATATAGTTCGATCTCTAGTGAAACAGAAAGATGGATAACTTTATGTGTAACTGTTTCTTAAGCCTTTTATTTGTTTCACTACAGTTTTCATTTCATTCGAATACAGACTGCATAATGCCGGTTTATCAATTCGCGTGTTCATACTGTAGGTCCTTAACTGCATTATAATGCTAAAGCTGAGAGCAAAAGGTAAGGATGTACAAGCAGTCCTAGTGATTATTACTGAATAATGTGCCTTTTACAGGATGGACGTTTATACTGTATGGATGGAATAAATAAAAGAATCTGTCAAGAACATGCAGCGTTGGAACTGGAGCTGACAATTTATCAAATTGACTGTCAACGTATTACGCTTTACGCAATGTTGTAGAGCGCGTCACAATCAAAAGAGTATGCAGGATCTCAAATTATGAGACAGGAAGAATTCCCAGGCAAGAGCAGAAATAAGACATCTCAATGCAGAGACAAAATGCATCAGATAAGAAAGGCTTGCTTTTTTCATTTTCTCTTCAATTTCCACTCATTGAAACCACCATTCCTCATCAAACGCTTGTTCCGTACGGCATTTGTAATGTCTATTTATAGTTTTACTGAAAGCCACGTCCACGTCCTGGACAAATACGATCCAGAAATCTTTAACAAACCCCAGGATCTGGATGAATTCATTCTTAGTCTTAGCTTCTGGTGCATCAGACTGACACAAACGGCAGTTCCGGTTCACAGTGCAAATAAACACTGAACTACTGAGAAACCACATGTCGCCATCACATTCGCTTACATGGACTTGAAACGGCAGTGCTCGTGACACCTGCTAGTCTTTTTGAAAAATAGTGCTAGGTTGAGAAAGGAATAGAAATGACAGCCCACAGTACCTTGTTCTTCCAGAATGCCATTTGGTATCTTCTTGTCGACTACAGTGATGTCGGCTTTTTGGCGGTTTTTGAACCTAGGGACGTAACAGAAATAATCAGGAAACTCAAAAAAAAAAAAAAAAAAAAACAATTCTGATGTATAAGTGTTATCATGTAAAGTCACGCAATATCATATGCTGAAACATTTTTTTTTTCTTACCATCGCAAACTAAGGCTGTTCTTTCTCATCAGAGGTTAAGTTTTGTGGCTCAAGCTCAAGACAACACGTTAACAAACCAGAAATCATACGAATGTAAGCTTAGTTTGTCTCTGAGTGTGTGGTGTGTGAGTGTGTCTGTGTTCCTATTTGTTACTTTCAGTTCCTGCCTTCATGAAGTGGGTGGAGTGTCTGGAAATGACGAAACATTTAATGGGCAAGTGTGTGTGTGTGTGTGCGCGGTTAAGTGTGTGTGTGTGTGTGTGTGTGTGTGTGTGTGTGTGTGTGTGTGTGTGCGTGTGTGTGTGCGGTTAAGTGTGTGTGTGTGTGTGTGGTACCTGAGGCAGTAGCATGCTACCAAAGCCACGATGAGCACTATCAGTGAGAGTACGAGCAGTGTGGACAGGAGAAGAATGTTAGGCCCATTAGAGCCACCATCTAGAGGAAGAAGGAGAGGCAGTCAAACACACTGCAAACAAAGGAACAGGAAGTTGAGCCTCCATTGAGCTGCACAAGCTAGAATGGAAGTTCTGGGTGATCTGATCCTGCCCTCGGCTGAAAGCTAACACTCATTATGCCTGATGTAATAAACTGTGTTGTTTTGGCAGCGCTGGTAAATCCCAGTCGTTTAGCGCACAGCAGGGTGTTACATTAAACTCGCCGCATGGTACTTAAAGCAGCCTGGGTATCAACAATCTCTCTGACATCCTAATTCATTTCATTCCAAGCCACCGCAGACTCAGCAGAAGTACATCGAGCAGAGGTGACGCTTTTATTTATTGTTTACACGGCCCAATTTTTTTAATATAAAATCCCATTGAGGGTAATCATCCTCATGCTTCCTATTAGGACATGGGGAACTGAAAAGCTTATTGAAGAATCTGCGTTAGTATTGGAAAGTTGTTACTGAGTCATAAATGGTTAAGAGACAATCGTGTCCCGATACAGACCAAATACCACGTGTTTACTTATTCGCATATGATGATTAGTATGCTTTTATCTATTTCTTGAAAAGAGTTAACAAAGGCCACACTGGATTTTCTTCACCATAGAGAGATATATACGATTTTTAAGAAGCTACAGGTGTTTGTTTCATTTTTGAAGGACACATAATTAACTTCTGCTAGAAACGGTCTATATCTTTTTATTTTTGCTAATTTGTGCACATTAATTCATAATTCATACCTTTGCCTTTGACAAAAAGGAAATATTTCACACTTCTGATGTCTAATCTTTATTTATTTATTTATTTATTTATTTATTTTTACTTAGACAGCTAGATAGATAGTCAGTTAGTTAGTTCGGATAAAACTTTAATTCCCCTTTAGTGCTGTGACCTTTCTTTGGCCGTTTGCCAGTTCCCATGTTCACGACTTTTGCTAAGAACTGGTATGGTTTCCAAATTTTGGCTTGCTCCACTGTAATGTATTAAGCTACTGCGTACTGTAGCAATGATACGGTCAAACTGGACAAACCCTCCATGACGTCACCCACATGTTTTCTGAAGATCGGTTTTGAACTGTGTGAGGTGATGTCATGGAGAGGTCTGGAGCTCCACTGTACAAATTCCTGCCAAGATGGTGATGACCAGAGCTCACGCAGTTGGGCTTCAAAACCCCTATGATGTCACCCAATTTTTTTCTGAAGAGGTTTTGGAGCGTGCGAGCTCACTATGGCCATCACCATCTCGGCAGGAGCTGACTCATCCTAACCCCCTTGTTAATCCATAAATGGGCAGATGAGCAGAGCTACGTACTAATGGAGCCGGGCTGTTGGTTGGAACAGCTCAGCTACTACTTGCTAGCTAGCTTAGCTTTAGAGAAAGTAAAATGCTATGGTGGCTAACGACGATTTATATGCTAAATTTACTTTACCACACCGTAAACACTGTCCCGTGTCAATTCCTGCATTTAGTATGGTAAGTTACATTTCCATTTCAACAATTCCAGTTGGTTAAAGTGCTGCATAGCAAACAGCTAGTGGTTTGACGTTTACCCAAATCAGTCGTGCTAAAATATGCTAATATTATGCATCATTTTATAGCTTAATGTAATGTTAACTGATAAATTACATAGAAATTCACCTCCATACAGGTGTAATGTGAAATCTAGATATGAAGACCAAAACATTTATTTTTGTTATTTTTGTTGTACCGGAGGTTGCAGAGGTAAGGCAAAATATGATGTGGCTACATAAAGGCATGGAAAAGCTGTCACAGTAATTTGACACAGTAAGCCTACAGATAATGTTGATTACTGTATTATTAATAGTTCTGCAGTGTGGTGTGAGGGTATACGGATCCCTACAGAGAAACCTGGCATAACTGATGCAGTGCAGTGGGTGGTATTTTATTTACATGAAATGCTCAGACTTAAAGACACATATCCTGCTGTCCTTAATTTGTGGATGATATTTGCATTATATTATAAAATGCGCAAGATATTATTAACAAAAACGACCAAAATAATGAAAGGTCACTTGCCAATGATACCATCCTGGTGCTTAAAACCCACATGGCACAAGGTCACTACAGCAGCCTATGTCTGACTCTATGTTTCACACATATTCTTATGTAATATGTACATAGTTTATAGATATTTTATAGTAAAATATGTATAAAATATATAAATTGATCATCATTTTTAATGGATCAACAACAAATGATCGTAGTTCTCCCTGAGTTTATAGTTTACATGGGATAAATATTTTTAAAAGAATGTAAACTGACTCTATGCTAAGGGTGGACAGATGTGCCTTTAAAAAGACAGTATGGAATCTCATATCAGATACAGATATGTGGGAAACCAACCTGAAACAATTGAGACTATTTATGGCACAAGGTAAATCAGGTGAACTTTTGACCCACGCCCAGCAAACTCTACACGCTCGACTGTGAGAATACAATGATTCCTCTTTATCAAGATTAAAAGTAAACGCTCTTTAGAGTGCACTCGATATCATTTGTAGCCTCTATCTGACAGTGCATTGCTCCTGTAGAGAAATCTTTGAGCATAATGTAAGTAAAAGCAGCAATAAATCTCCTTCTGTCAATTGGGTACAATGGTGTCAATAAAGATAGAAAGATAGTATATTACCATAATACTGTATGTATACTGTATGGGGGCATTCAAGTCAAATAGGGAATTTGTTATAAATGAAAGTGAAAAACCGGCACTTAGAGAAGGCTTGAAGCACAAATATGTTGATGAGATTCTTAGCTGCAGTAAAACATATGAATGATGTAAAAGTTTTTTCAAAAGCTATACATCTGTGAATGCTGACTCAGAGCCCACTGCATTTGTTCTCGTGAACATTCAGTAAGAGGAATGCCTGATCCTTGAAAACTGACAGATAACTTGTCACCAATTTGCAGAAGAGACGCATCTGTCTGTGTTACTGCCGCATCACCCATACAGTCCTGACCTCGCTCAAAGTCATTTCCACATGTTTGGGTCACTAAAATAGTTCCTGGGAGGCCAGCGGTTCAGACGTGAAGCAGGCAGTCCGATCATGGCTCTGGTGTACTGAGAAAACGTTCTACCTTGCACTAGTGTATCCAAGCACGAGTGACACACTGGGATAAGAGCATTAGTGTAGCAGGGGATTACACAGAAAAATAAACACAGATTTCACTCTCATAACTGTGTTCTGTTATTCTGTACAATCAAAATTCCCTGTTTGACTTGATTGGCACTCATGGCACTCGTATGTTAAACAGGGCTTGGATGATTGCTTTAAACAAATTTTGACCTACTACAAGTGCTGTTTTGGTTAACGTAAAATGAAGAAAGCATAAAACAAATAAATTATTTACGTTTGCTTATTAATAATGTAATTGTGATTAATTAAAATTACAACCTGTGGTGTTTCCAGTAGTCTGAACGGTGGGTGTCACTGTTGTTGTCAAAAGCAGGACTGGAACCATTGTGGCTAGGGGAGAGAGAGAAATAGAGAGGGAGAGGGAGAGAGAGAGAGAGAGAGAGAGAGAGAGAGAGAGAGTGTTAGAATATTTTCTAAGGGTTTTAGGGAGAATGCTTAACATGTATGAATTGTATGGGAATCGGCCAATGGTCTCAGGGGCATAAATATAAAAGACAATATTTTGTTACACTGATTACAGTTTTATGAGAGCTGAAGTGCAATTCAGTTATACAAGTGATCTGTAATAGATAATGGTGTAATAGCGCAAAGAAACCACTAGATGGCGAACACACCCTACATTTAAAAACTCATTTTCAAAGCAACGTATAATAAAATTATTTAACAGTATAAACATCACTGTGAATTTCATGAAGTAAATATGTAAGCAATATTTTCAAGGTATTAAATATCAGTAATAACTATTTGCATTGATTTAATTACCATAACTTTTTACACAGATCACAGTGAATCCAGAGCCTGTCACAAGCTAAAACCACACCATGCATTTAACACTAGTTTGTCAGAGGTCTTCAAACACACTTTAGTGCAATTTACTGTGGCTAGTGCATCCATCGGGTAAGCACCGCATTGCTACTGTGCTACACTAGCACCTGCATTTACATTTACAGTATTTGGCAGATACCCTTGTCCATAGCAACTTACATTTTGAGCTTAATATACATCTGAGCAGGTGAGGGTTAAGGGCCTTGCTCAAGAGCCCAACAGTGGCAACTTGGTGGTGCTGAGCCTTAACCACTCTCTGGTCATAAATTGTTTAATGTGTTGCAATGTCCACTTTAAAAGTGCATCACAGGGCACAAGGCACACACTCATTCACACCTAGGGGCCACTTAGCCTCTCAGAGCTACCTACAAGCACATTTTAAGGATGTGAGAATAATGACACAAAGGCTGCATCAGTTTTTCCATCCAAATGACAGGAACATGTTAAACTTCAAACATTTTATAGAGGCTTATTGCAAAAGTCTTGACGTTGCTGATTGAAGCATTGATTTCTGATGACATAACTTGCTCTTATTATATATTTCTGAGGGCGAAGGGTGTTTGTGTACAGTAGGTTTGTGTCGGCTGTTACGAAAGGCTTATGTAATGTAGGTGTCATGTAGCACTATGGACACTGCTATAATTAGACCTACAATAAAATAAAAAAGTCAAAGCGGAAATGCTTTAAATATAATCCGACTCAGTTTTTTTCTATTTATTATAAATTTGAAATAAACCAAATGTAAGTATATCTTATTTTTTATATAAATAAATAAATAAATAAAATTCATAATCAATTCATAATTAACAACTGTTAATAAATTAATAAAATGATTTATTTATTAACTAGTTTAATAAATAATAAACACAATAAATCCTTGTTCCTGAACATGACCGGAATTGTGGACACACAGTCGGAATGCTCAAAATAAGAATCCCACTAAAAGCCTGACGACACGTGTCCACCCTCCATGTAAATATACACACTGTGCAGGCAAGTGAACCAGCGCTTATTCATAGGCAACACCACAGTAACGAGCCTAATGCCTGAATAATGAGCAGTGATTAGGGAAGAGCAGAAACAGACTGTTTCACCTCTGAGGAATGTCGGTGCTGACAGTAAGTCTGTCCTCTCGCTCCTCCACCATGCCTCTAGGAAATGAGCTATAAGCTTTAGGCCATTAGCACACACTTCTGCTTTCTGTACCTTAGTCAATACTGCATCTCATGGCTATTAATAAACCCACTGCCTCGCCCCTGTGATTGACTGATGGGGGATTTCTAATGAGAACAGAGTCTGTGGAAAAAGGAGCGATACCACGATTCATTACACATCTCACACACACACACACACACACACACACACACACACCTCAAGATTTAATTCGATTTAGATTCAGGTCACAGAGAGACAACAAAACAGTTCTTCTTGTGTCATGATGATTAAAGACATATTAAAGACATATTTTAAGAGAATCACAAAGAATTCTAAGAAAAACAATATTTCCAGTATTTGCCCCAATTCCTCTAATCCTCCTATTGTATTCGTCAGCTTTTACCCTGACAAGCTGCCTCTGCTGAACGCTTACCCATAAACAATACCCATAAACCCCACACAACCCCAGGCGCCATTTCCTTCAAGGCTGGGATAAACAAAGACGCACTTTATAATGCACTATAAGAGTATATCTGTATTTACGTACATAAAAAAAGGCTATCTTTGATCCATCTTTCAGGAACATTTCCTGTTTAATTACTTCACAGAGATCCCGAAGCATCACTTCAGTCCCATTGGACTTGCATCCTGAAGTCATGAAGTGCTGTGGCTTTTTGCCAGCACGCCGCAGGGGATCATGGACATAACTAGGCCATGTTAGTAATTCACTCTACTGTACTTCCCAAAAGTGACGCTGAGACACTGGAGCTGCAGATGATTCTGTGGAAATGATTTATTATGAAACCGTGCTGCCAGTTTTTGTTTTGCACCTTCGGTACGTTCCTTGTTTTCATGATTCCACATTTCCCTCCTTGAAGGAATGAACGAAGCTCTTTGCATAAGCCGCATTTCTCTCTCTGCTGTTGGCTTTGTCCTGACTGTGTGTGGGTCAGTTCTGAAAGACATTGTTGTAAAATAGGTCATGGGATAAGCTTGTGCGTGGGCTTTGTAAGAAAGACGCTCACCCAAGACCTCGGGTAAGGCGTAAGGGAGCACACGTTTCCTATTAGCTGTTAACTTGTTTTTCTGTTTTGTCTAGAGAGACAGAGAGAGACAGAGAGAGACAGAGAGAGAGAGAGACAGAGAGAGAGACAGAGAGAGAGACAGAGAGAGAGAGAGAGAGAGAGAGACAGAGAGAGAGAGAGAGAGAGAGAGAGAGAGACAGAGAGAGAGAGAGAGACAGAGAGAGAGACAGAGAGAGAGACAGAGAGAGAGAGACAGACTTTTTTGACTTTTTACAATCCTTTATTTTACAAATTTTGTTTTATAAACAGCATAAGGATTGCGCCTATAAATAATTGGTAAAAAGGATAGATAAATAAATAAATAAGACATTTTAAGACATTATAGTTCCTTTTTTTAAAGAAAAAACATATATAGTTATTGTGCTTTTAAAAAAAATTATGATTATTTTTTTAGTTAAAATATGTGGCAAAGATGATTTCATCATCTTCTACCGCGCACAAGGTCTCCTCACAGCACCATATAGTTTTAAACATATTTATGTCCTTCATGTTTTTGTAAAAATTAAAATCAATTAAAATTCTTGATTTAACAAGTCTGGAGAAGATCTTTTTGGGGTCGCAGTCTGTGCTTTGTGCCAGCTTATTCTTTCTGCTTATATAAATTGCCATTTTAGCTTGACCAATGGTAAAATTAATAAGCTGGCATTTGAACCTGTTTCTCCGGACGTATTTAAAACCAAGAATAAAAAACTGATGAGTGAAATGTACATTCAGTGGTAAAAAAATGTGCTTTAAAAGGTTAAACAAAGGTGACAACCTGGAGCAATGTATAAAAGCATGGAAAACAGTTTCTCTCTGTGAACAGAAGGGGCATTCCTGTGTGACGTCAGGATTTAAAATGGAGATAAAAGAGTTCACAGAGACAATTCCATGTAAAATCCTCCACTGGAGGTCAGCAGACTTTTTGGTTAATGGTGGTTTGTACAGTGCCCTCCACTCTGGTTTAAAATCATTATTAAAACCCAGTTCAGTGCGCCATGGGGTGTCTACCCTCCCGTTCAGTTTTTTCTTATTTAGGACCTTCACACAAGCTTTGTATAAAACCTTACCAGACACTGTCTCAAAGTTCATGTCCTCCTCACCCTTGAGCTCCAGAAGGGGGCCGCCATAACCCTCTAGGTCTGGAGTTATCGTCAGCTGTGGAAAAGTTTCCTTTTCCGTAGGACTGGTCTCGTTGTTTGTGTATTCCATCAGCTGAACGCGTTCCTCCGACGTTAGGGCGGTTCTCCAGCGATGTAGGAGCTGGTTGGCGACCCGTTGAGACCGAAGTCCCATCTGTGCTGCCAAGTCCTCTGCCCGAGACAGGTCTGGTCCGGTGATGTTCACCAGCTGCCGGAGTGTGACGATCCCTGCTTTTATCAGGGTCTTGGATAGTGCTGGGGTGGTTTCACTAGAGATGTCCAGCTGCCCTCCACAGACCAGGGGCTCCTCCAGCAGCCAGTGTAACGTTCTGCTTCCTTTGTTTTGTTTTTTAAAAAAGGTCCAGATTTTAAAAAGTCTTTGATAAAATACTGGTAATCCAGTGGTGTCCAGTGCTGTGGGGTCCATTAAAAACAGAGTTCTGTCCAGTCCAAGACCTCCCACCGTGCGTAGGAGTGTGTAGGCTACCGCTCTCCATCCTTCGTCACTCGCTCCGGTGAGAAGTCTCTGGATGAACTGCAGGCGGAAGGCTGCAGTTCTGCTGGCTAGCTGCACCAGGCCCTGTCCTCCTTCCTCTTTGGGCAGGTGAAGAAGACTTTGTGGTAGCCAGTGCAGTTTGTCCCAGAAGAAGTCTACCAGTAGGGCCTGTATGCTTGCTAGCAGGTTTGGTGGCGGGTCCATACATGCCAGCTTGTGCCACAGGGACGATGCTGCTAGGTTGTTGATGACCAGCACTCGTCCTCTGTAAGACATTTTTGGGACCAACCACTTCCATCTGTTTAATCTGCCTTTTATGCTTTCAATGATGCCCTCCCAGTTTTTGTTTAAAAACTCAGCACTGCCCAGGTAGACACCCAAGTATTTAAAACCAGTCTTTTTCCACATTAAACCCCCTGGTAGTGTGGGCTGGTCGTCTCCCCATTCTCCTACTAAAATGGCTTCACTTTTAGTCCAGTTGATTTTAGCAGACGATAAAACTTTAAAATCTTCTAAAACATCAGTTAAAAGATTCACATCTGCCTGTGTGTTCACCATTACAGCTAGATCATCGGCATAAGCTGAAACACAGGTTAAAATATTAAAATGAGGTATGTTAAAACCAGAAAGCTGCTCTCTTAGTTTGCATAAAAGAGGTTCGATTGCTAAAGAGTATAGCATGCCTGACAGAGAGCAGCCTTGTCTAATACCTCTGTGTACTTTAAAAGGGACACATAAACCACCATTAACCTTCAGTACACTCTCAATGTCACTGTACAATGTCTTGATCATTGTGGTGAATCCTGGGTTGAACCCAAAGCTTTCTAGCACCTTCCACAAATATTTGTGCTCAACCCGGTCGAAAGCCTTTTCTTGGTCCAGTAAAATGAGACCGGTCTTTAGATCCAAGAGTCTTGAGACATCCAAAACATCACGAATGAAATGTATATTATCAAAGATAGACCTACCAGGCACGCAGTACGTCTGGTCGTGATGAATGACCTGCTCCAGTACCTTTGTCAGTCTTGAGGCTAATGCTTTTGAGAGTAGTTTGTAGTCAGTGCACAGCAGTGATACCGGGCGCCAGTTCCCCAGGTGCGTCAGGTCTCCCTTTTTTGGCAGTAAGGTCAGGACAGCCCTCCTGCAGCTCACCGGGAGCTTTCCTTCTTTCACGCTGTCCTGCAACACCTCTAGTACATCCTGTCCTATTACTGACCAAAATGCCTTGTAGAACTCTACAGGGAGACCGTCTATACCCTGGCGCCCGCCCGTTCTTAAGGCCTTGGAGGGCCTTCTGAATCTCTGCCAGTGTCAGTTCTGCCGCCATGTCAGTGGCAGCTTCTTCTGACAGCTTGGGCAGGTTTTTCAAGAAGGTTTCCTCCATTGCATGTGCTTCTGACCACTCACTACTGTACAGCTTTGAGTAGAAGCCGTGTGTCTGCTTGCGAATCTCAGTGGGCTCTGATACGAGATCCCCTGACTCTGATCGCACAGCATGTATGATTCTTTTCTGTCCATTTTTTTGTTCCAGACCAAAAAAGAACTTAGAAGGAGCATCCATTTCAGTAGCGTGTTTGAAACCGTGAGCGGACCAGCGCCCCCTGTGCTGCAGTGCCCAGTAGGTCGTTCATTAGGGCTTTTTTGTTTTTCAGGTTTTCACTGTTTCCTCTATTTTCTTTGGTCTCTAGACACTGGAGTTCCATTATTTCAGTCTCTAGCGCTCTCATTGATCTAACAATATCTTTTGTGACATTGAGGGTGTACTGTTGACAAAAAACTTTTATTTGTGCTTTAGCTAGATCCCACCATTGCTGTAGAGAGCTAAAATCTGCTTTTTGTGATTTAAGACTGGTCCATAAAAAAGTAAAAGACTCAATAAAATTGGCATCTTCTAAAAGTAGGGTGTTAAAATGCCAGTAGGCTCTTAGGCTTTAGGTTTTTCCTACTGACAGCGCACTGCACCATACTATGATCAGAGATGCCTACTGGGACGATAAAACATTTAGTAAAATAAGACAGTTGATGTTTAAAACCATAAAATCGATCGAGTCTTGCCAGTGAGAGTGTGTTCTCTATGGAGTGGGCCCAGGTGTACTGTCTTTGTTTCTTGTGTAAGTCTCTCCATATGTCACTTAAGTCCTGGGCCTCCATCATCTCCCACATGCGTTTACGGGAGGCCATGTGAGGTTCTCTATGGTTTCTGTCCAGGTTGTCGGTTGTGCAGTTAAAATCCCCACCCAGAATTAAAATATCAGCAGAGTTACAGTCATTAATTACGCTGTTTAGTTTGTCTAAAAACATCATCCTCTCTACTGCCTTGGTGGGAGTGTACACACAAATAAAAACAAAAACTTCATTTTCATAAAACGTTCTCACTTTTAAAAGCCTCCCATTTAAAAATTCTTCTACTGTATAAGAGTTTGGTATAAAATTGCGAGCAAAGAGCAGTGCGACTCCACCACTCAGTGGTGTATTGTGGCTCAGAATCGCGAGCCCATCCCACTCCTTCGACCAGTCCGCAGAGTTCTTGGAGTCGCTATGTGTCTCTTGAAGTAGAGCCACATCAACATGTTTCTGTTTTAATAGTTTGTATAGTTTGGCTCTTTTTTTACATGTTCTTGCCCCATTAATATTTAAACTCGCAATATTTACTTCACTCATTAAAAAGTGTGTAGATAAAAAGACAGTCTTATATAAAAGAAACCATACCAGTGTCCAGCAGGGAGTAAAAATCCTTCTAGAATTCCTCTTCAGCGAGTTCCTTGTTTATTTTGGTAATCCATTTCTTTAGTCTGAAGATTTCAAGTTCAGCGAAAAGTTTTTGTTTCTTGTAATATTTGACGTCATGGACGAACTGCCTCTTGCTTGAGAAGTGGTCTTCTATTTTGATTTTTGACCCCCCTTTCGTCTTTTCTAAAAAAACATGTATGGATTCCTCGCTGTAGACGACTGGCATTCTTTCTTCCTCTGCGGTGAGGAGCAGCACAGAGTCTGAGATGTACCCATCACTGTCTGACTCCGGTTCGGGGTCTTTTTTGGGGAGTTTTTTTCCTCCTCCTTTCCGGTCTTTTTTCCTTTTTGGTGCCTTGAAGGAGGCCTCCTCTTCCATCTCTATGTCCGCCTCGTCCCCTTGTGACAGTGCGGCTGATGCTTCCATTTGACGGCTCCTCGCCCTTGTACCCATCGCTGAGAGCACAGGTAGCTCCAGCGCTGCACCCGAACCCTCTGTGACCTTATCAGCAGTGTTCGGCCTCTCCGGTGCCGGCTGGGTCACGTTGGGTTCCTCTCGGTCCGGTTTGGCCGAGCTCATTGTTTCTGGTGTAACTCCAGTTGACTCTCGGACTGCAGGCTGGGCTTGGGGTTCGGTCTCTATAGGCTCTGGGTCAGCAGCATTGCCGGGTCCCTCAGCAGACGGCCGAGCTGTAGTCGCAGGGGGAGCGGCCTCACCCGGCACGGTCGCGTCGTGACCCGCTCGCTCAGAAGCACCAGGATCGCTCTGTCTTTCGGGACAAGCACGGACCAGATGTCCCATTGCACCACATTTAAAACATTTTATATCAGTGTCTGAGGAGGCGAATATACTGTAATCAAAGTTTTCAACCCTGAATTTAAAAACAGCATTTAGCTCTTCTACACCCTCTTTAAAGATCATAAAAACAACTCTCCTAAAAGACACCAGGTGTTTAATCAGTGGGGATTTACAGCCCAGGGGGATTTTCTTTATAGGGGAGACCAGTCTTCCATATCTGGACAGTTCTGTAGCGATGACACTATCAGGTATGAAGGGAGGGACGTTGGACAGAACTATTTTCTTGGCTGGGGAGCTCAGGGGAGAAACCAGGATGTGCTCATTATTAACAGTGATTCCATTCTGTACAAGTTTAGCCGCTTTATCAATACTATTAACAAACGTGACAACAGCGCTGTTCATGCGGGAAGCAGAGACGATGTTCTCATGTCCCACCACATCACCAACCGCTAACACACACTCCTCTAAACTCGCCGCGCACACCACGCGCACACCGTGCCGGCGAGTTAAACTTTCAAACCGCTGTGTGTTCTGAGCCGCCATGCTCCAGCAACACACGCGCACACACACTCACACACGCGCACACACACACACACTCAGTCACGCGCACACACTCACACACACAAAAAAGGTAAATTTAGCCAAAAGATGTAATAAATGGCGAAAAAAGGCAAAAAGAAAATTGGCAAAACGCCAATCGCTCTCACGCGCTCTACACGCCACACTCGCTTCCCTGCCGCACCGCGCATGCGCAGAGAGAGAGAGAGAGAGACAGAGAGAGAGAGAGAGACAGAGAGAGAGAGAGAGAGAGAGACAGAGAGAGAGAGACAGAGAGAGACAGAGAGATTATGTCCACATTATGCGATAATGCAACATATAAAGGTGTAGCTAATATTTCTCAAATGCATCTACGGTCTGCAGAGGTGTGTGGTAACGAGTTACATTTACTTGAGTAACTTTATTTTTAATTACTTGTATGAGTAGTTTTACTGCACCATACGTTTTACTTTTACTTGAGTAGATTAGTGAAGAAGAAACGCTACTCTTACTCCGCTACATTTGGCTCCACTCGACTCGTTACTTTTCTAACCATTTATTCAGATGGTAGATTTACTGCATGACTGTTTCACCAATCAAACGCAGCAACAATGATCACATGACTCTGTTTGACCAATCAGCCGCAATAGCAATAACCGCATGTAGTCAGGCTGCATTGTGGGAAAAAATCTTCAGCCGGCTTCCCTGGCATCATAAAAGCATGTTTCACTTGCAAAAGAACAGCTTCATACTGCGGTGTCTCCTCTATCTGCCAAAAGAGACAGACACTATAAAAACTCGACTTCTAACCGTTGGAAATATGTCACAATAAGTTTAGCTGTTTCATTGAATGTTGCAATGTTGGCATATAGAATTATTATAATAAAACTATATACACTAATATATCATTATTATAATTTTAAATAAATGAATCGGATATTACGATTGAAACAGTTACTCAGTACTTGAGTAGTCGTTTCACCGAAATATTTTTTTACGTACTTGAGAAATATTATTTTGAAGTACATCTACTCTTTCTTGAGTACATTTTCTGGCTACTCTACCCACCTCTGCCAGTCTGACAGATAAACCGCTGTTGAATAAAAAGACAATGCTGACAGTCAGATTTTTTTCGTCCCTCCTTCGAATCAACTCCATTCCCTCAACTAAAACTACACATGTCTTATGAGTAAACCTTTAAGGAAAAGGTACAAAGCAAAATAGTGTGTGTCACTTGCCTTGGACACCTTGATGTAATCACTGAGAAGACAGAATGTCCCTTATCCACACTTTATAAAGCCTATTGTGTGTTATATCATACTGCCTGTGTTGTCTCACTTTAGTGAATTTATTTTTCCGGTCGGTTTGTGTTTACATTTGTGTCAGTTGTAGCAGTAAAATCCAGTGATGGCAAAACTTAATACTCAAGCAAAAGTACTAAACATGTGCTCCAAAGACGTGCTCTAAAATGTGCTTTATTACAAAAGAACTGATTTACTGATAAACAGTATTTTAAACACAGTTGAAGTTGATGCTGTTCATAACATCAGTGTGCAGGTCTGACTGAGGCTGACAGCCACAGGATTTGACATTAATTAAATGAAGCCTCTTTCAATACTTTGGTAGCTTAACTAGATACCACTGCTACGCTCATCATCTCACGCTCTCTATATCTATACCGCTTTATCCTGTATTCAGGGTCGCAGGGGGGCCTGGACAGGGTGCCAATTCATTGCAGGGCGCACGCACACACACACACACACACACACACACACACTATGGCCAATTTGGGAACGCCAATAAGCCTAATCTGCAGGAAACCCACCAGGCACATGCAAACTCCATGCATACAGAGACAGGAATCGAACCAGGACCCTCGAGGTGCAAGGAGGTGCTACCCACCATGCCACCCGACTCATTGACTATATACCGCTTTATCCTGTATACAGAGTCACGCGAGACTAAGAGCCTATCCCAGGAGATTTAGGACACGAGGTGCCAAGCCATCGCAGGGTGCACACACACATACACATACTGTATACACACATACACACATACACACTTACATGCTCATTCACACAATCCGCAAAAATTAAATAAATATCACTAATAATGGCAAGGCATGTTTATAATAATCTACTGCTTGAAAACTACAGTAGGTGCATGATGTAAACTATTTGGCCAAAGGGTTCTGGACATCTGACCATAACACACATACAGTATGTGCTTAAGGAACCTCCCATTCCAGATTAAACTGGCTGTTATAATAAGCTCCAGTCTTCTGGGAAGGCTTTCTGCTAGATTGTGGAGCATGGCTGTGGGGATTTGTGCTCATTCAGGCACAGGAGCACTAGCCGAGTCAGGCACTGGTGTCAGGTGAGCGGTCCGGAGCTACAGTCACTGTTCCAGCTCGTCATAAAATGTAAAAGGTGTTCAGTGGGGTTGAGGGCAAAGCTGTGTGCAGGACACCGGAACTCTTCCAACCCCACACTTAACACCCCATGTCTTCAGTTTGCAGAAGAGGAACAATCGTGTGTGATGATCTGGTGTTCACATAGTTTTCCACATACAGTAGAGTGTGTTTCTAATGAGAATTAAGTAAAGCACTGAAATAAGAAATAAGAATGCACGGAAAAGAAACTCCTGTCTCCAACAAATAAATTAAGGTTTTGAGTTAATCATAATGCCTGACCTGCAGGAAGATGCAGCTTTTACCAGGGTTCGGAAATCATTGCCACTTCTGCTGAAATTTTACAAATAACATTTTCGACAAGTAAATGAGTTGACTTTGCAGGGGTTTTTGGATTTGTTTTTGTTTTTGCCTGGTTTTTGCATCAGATATTTTGGCACAACGATGCATTTTGACATCATGTCACGAATCCCTGCTTCTGTGTCCTGGTTCCCATGGAAACAAGCAACATGTGGTCATGTTTGTTTTATTTCCTGTTTTGATCCTGTATTCCACTCTTTAGAAAAAGTTGTGTTTGTTTTATTAAGGAACATTAGCCAAGGCCAGAGATAATTACCAGACCATAAAAAAGAGAAGAAAAACCCGAAATGATGGAACCAGCCAAAATGAACTGACCTGTTCAGTAATACTGTAACTATTTTCTTTTTTTATCTCAGAAAAGTGTATTTAGAAAAGTTATGATAATTAATAATTCATTTATTCATCTAATATTCTGTTTATCCTGTATAGGGACACGGGGGGGAGGGGGGGTTGGGGGGCCTGGAGCCTATTCCAGGAGACTTTGGGCACGAGGCAGGGTGCATCCTGGAAAGGATTCATTTTCATCACAGAGCACACACACACACACACAATATACAATTTTCAGGAATGCCAATTAACCCTGCATGTCTTTGGGCTGTCTGAGAAAACTGGAGAACCCTGAGTGAACCAACCAAGTACAGGCAGACCGTACATTCGATCCCTTGACCCTGGAGGTGTGAGGCCACGGTGCTAACTAACCACTACGCCACTAACCATGCTTAATCTTGTTGTCACATTGCCCAGCCCTTCACACACTTTACAGCATTCAGTGCTTTACTCACTATGTGCTTCTGGTCTATAATTAGTGTGTGTTCTTTTTGTTGTTGTTGTTTTTTTTTAAAGAAATCTCACACTGACTCAAATTAAAAGATGATAAATAAGAGGTAGGCAGTGTGTGTGTGTGTGTGTGTGTGTGTGTGCGTGTGTGTGTGTGTGTGTGTGTGTGTGTGTGTGTGCGTGCGTGTATGTGTGCGTGCATGTGTGTGTGTGTGTGTGTGTGCGCGCGCCAATGCAGGAGAAGACAGAATGAATAATTCTCTCCTTGCTGTTTTGATCGCTGTTGGAGCCAATGGGCTGCAGCAGATTTACTAAGGGGGTTTTCCAAACAGCCCCAGTGATCTGGTCGTCCTGGTTACGTTAGGCTGCAGGGAATTCTGGGAAATGGGAGGAGGAGGAGATTCTGGTCCCGGGGGTAAACCTCTGGCCTGGAGAGATGTCTCCCAGTAATAACTACACTCCTCAGTGACAGAGGCGGCGAAGCATTCATTAAAGAGGCCCCACATCAGGCCAACAGAAGAGAGACTTTTCTTCCTTTTTAGCTTCCTTTATCGCGTTCCATTTCCTTTCTGTCTCTAATTCACATGAGATATTTTTTGTGACACTTTCAGCACGTTTTTTTTTCTTTAACGTGCTGCCTGAATATTCCAACTGTTGCATTTTCTCTTTCTCCTCTATTTAAAAGATCATTTACATACAGGCACGATCAAAGGATATAAGCAGACATCACACATACAGTATTACTCTAATAAGATTTTTTTTTTTTAAGTAAAAGAAATATAATAATGTTTTAAAAAACATTCAAAATACTTTTCTTTTTTTTTTTAATTAACAACTCCAAATTATGAAGGCAACTTGCAGAAAGCTGTCTTTGATAGGCATGTGGTCCGCCTCGGAAAACCCTGAACACGTTTATCTTTTGCCTGCATCTCAATCACGAGTGAAATTCTACTGTAGCATTTTAATTTCTGATTACCTTCAATAGGGAAAAGAGAAAGCTGAAATTAAAGAGTTCATTCTGACTACGGTGCGGGAGCCTCACAGATGTTTGAACAGCTGGAATCTGATTACAAACTGAGGTAATTTACTATGGCACATACATAACAATCCAATAAGCTGAGCGAAGGCTGATGTTGGCTGTGTGAGGAAATCGCATCAGCGAGTGAGGATTATTAACATTGTTAGACAGAGTGACTGTGTTTACTGTGAACTGACTCTATGATATTTGCATTCAGGCACCGAGGCGAGGTTGGGATAATACAATTATTTGTGTCTCAGCCTGTTTAATGTTCAATGTGGCATGCGCTCATACACGCACAAAAAAAATTATTTCTAATTTGAGTTACACAAATTGCTCTTTTGAGGAAAGTTGCAGTCAGGATTTGATATTTTGGCACTTTTCTTTTGACTAAGGCTTTGGTACCGCTTCTGGTTCCTGCTACTATAATAGGCATCAGTATTCATTTTCAAAAACGCAGTCATTTCTTCTGCTGCTGTCTTTGGCTTTCTAAAGTTAGCATATCATCTCCTTCTACGGATCACCCTAGCGCTCTCCAGTAATCAATCAGGATCTCTCTCTCCTCTGTGCGTTCAGGATCGAGTGCTACAGTATAAGTGACCTTGAGGCCTGCAGAGATGCCGTTTCTCATCTCTTTATGGAGTTCGTGCACAGAGGAAGGAACTACAGTATAGACACCAGCATACAGAGTCACACATACAGAAAAGAAAGAAAAAAAAACAGTGTAAAAATATGTCATGGCTTTGATGCAGGCACTTATAGGAAGCATCTATAAGCTGAGAAGTAGTCTCACAAGCGTGAAACAGCTACAAGCACAGACATTATAGGACATTACTAATTTTCGTGTGTGTGTGTGTGTGTGTGTGTGTGTGTGTGTGTGTGTGTGTGTGTGTGTGTGTGTGTGTGTGTCTGTGTGTCTGTGTGTGTGTGTCTGTGTGTGTGTGTGTGTGTGTGCCCTGCGATGGATTGGCACCCTGTCCAGGGTGTACCCCGCCTTGTGCCATAAGTCTCCTGGGATAGGCTCCAGGCCCCCCGTGACCCTGAATACAGGATTAAGCGGTATAGACGATGAGTGAGTGAGTGAGTGAGTGAGTGATACCATTCTAACATAAAGGAGAATCAACAACTACCCTACTGTACGTTCATCTCAACTGAAGGTCAAAGGGAAAAGGTGAGTTTTAACGATCTTGAAGCGAATTTGAAGTCGACCTTATATTGAAAGATTAACTGCAGATTTTGCGGTTGTGGCCTCCATGGATCGTACTTGTTTGTCAAGCCCATTCTGTAGATGCTCAATCGGAATGAGATCTGGGAAATCTGCAAGCCAAGTCGTCAGCTTAAACTCTTTCTACTGTTCCTCAAAGCATTCCTGAACGATATTTGTAGTGTGGCAGGGCACATTATCCTGGCATAAGGGAATACTGGTGATATGAAGGGGGTTATTGTTACTGGCTACTGTCAGGTAGGTATATACAGTAGGTGGTACTTGTCGAAGTAGTATCCGCCTGAATGCCAGGTCCCACGCTTTCCCAGCAGAACATTGATCATCCAGGTCATCCCTGTGCCTGGAGTCCATACCTAGATGGGTCAGGACTGTTTTAGAGGCAAAACAGGGGACATGATTTGTTTTAATGTTTATTGTGTGTGTGCATAGAAAATTGTAACATAATCAGAGTGAACGGTCCACAATAAGTGGACAATAAATGCACCCACAAAAACAGTCCAATCTGATTTACTAAGAGGGTCGATAAGGAATTAAGAAAAAAAGTGTAAAAGCAAGAGAACATACTGACCCTTCCACCTGAGAAATGTTGTGTAACATTATCACTCTCACTCACACCCTCATTGTCTATAGCGCTTTATCCTGTACACAGGGTCGCGGGGGGCCTGGAGCCTGTCCCAGGAGACTAAGGTGGGTACATCCTGGACGGCACACACACACACACACACACACACACACACACACACACACACACACACACACACTACAGGCAATTTGGGAGTGCCACTGAGCCTAATCTGGATGTAGTTGGACTGTGGGAGGAAACCGGAGTTCCCAGAGGAAACCCACCAAGCACAGGGTGAACATGCAAGCTCATTCACACAGACCCTGAGACAGGGACTCAAACCCAGAACCTGGAGGTGCAGAGTGACAACCACCACGCCATCGTGCCACTGTATAGTCTTCTATCAATATTAATGTTTTTTAAGAAAAAAGGTTAAAAACAAGACTTTTTAGATAATGTAATGCGTCCATAATGCAAGCCGGTACTCTAGTAAGAATCACTTATTAGGATGAGTATAATTACTACTACTGAACTAACATCTGAGTATAAGCATTTCACTGCATATCGTACTGTGTATGACTGTGTATGTGACAAATAAAATTTGAATTTGAATTTGAATTTGAATTTGAGTAAAGTTGTACTAGAAAATGAAACATCTTCCAATTCGAGAATTCAGCATGACGTTATTCACACATGATTCTTTTAAAGTTTGTCCAACATGCACACACTTTTGCCCATTACACACAGATTAATATGTAATGTGTTTGCTAGAATCTTAACCCGGTGACTATTTATAACTTTAATCTGGGGTTCTGTATAACTTTGCTGTGGTATATGACTAGGACAGGTGAGTCACCATCCTGTGACTAACTCACCATTACAAATCCAAACAGAACAGGTTGCCAGGCCACCACTAAAACAAAGCCATTCTCAGAAAAAAAGAAAAAAAAGAATGCATCTGTATTCGCCAGTCTGAAATGATATACGAAGATAATTACAGAGTGAAAAATAATAACTACAGCGGTTCTGACACCCAGGTGGTGTTAAACCTCAGCTAGGTGAACGTGCTTCCCCCAGCCATAGAGCTGTTTGCGGCGGCGGAGCAGCCGAGCGTGTTATTAGTGAGTAAATATTTACTGAAATATGTGGCCTTGCACTTGCCGACCTCAAGCGTGTGCTTGCGTGTGACGTGTAGAGGAGTTATACAGCACCATAATGGAAGTAAACACATCTCATGATGAATGCAGCTGGAGACTGGATTCTAACGCTCTGTAATTGTTTCGCATGTGTGCTTATGTGGTTGTGTGCACAGAAAGTCTGAAATTCTGGGGTCTGTGCATGCACGCGCACACGTGTGTGTGTGTGTGTGTGTGTGTGTGTGTGTGTGTGTGTGTGTGTGTGTGTGTGTGTGTGTGTGTGGTGCATCCGCACCCAGATGTCATATCTCAAAGAAATCAGGCCTAATCTGAAGATTTGCACATGTGTAAAAAAAAAAGAAAAGAAAAAAAAAAAACATCAGCACTTCCTTATAGAAAAAGTGCAAGTGAACTCATGTGCAGTTCCGTCCTTAACATTCAGGTTCATGCATTAACACTGCATGCATTAACAATAGACTAATTTGTCATTTTGGACTGATTATTTTTTTTTTTTTTTTTTTTACAATTTTACCCACCAGAAATCCATTAGAATCTGATTCTATCTCTAACTACTCAGACGAGAAAACCATGTGACTGCAGAGAAATACAGAAGCAGCACATTCATTTGACTGCCTGTTTCCTGCCATAATATTAAGCACTTGTATTCTGTATTGCAGCATTCAGTATAATGTTATTGTCTTCACATTAATTATAATTGACATACAAGCATTTCAACCAAATCAGAGTGTCCTTTTTTTTTTTTCTTTTTTTAAAGACAGGGCCTCCCAGCCAGCAGAGGTCACCGTTGCTCAAATAACATAACACATAACACACCTGCTTTGATTCTGTTTTTAATAGCCCATGTTATTTGAACCCAGTGGCTGTAATGTGTAAACCCATTTGCTTTTAATTATCAATTAAAAGCCATGGGATTGGTAATGGCTGTATTAATTACTGTTTTAATTACTGTATTTCTTTTAAAAAGCTTCAATACTAATGAGATCAAGTGGAATTCACTAGTATTGCAAAATTTCAGATTCTGTCTTCTGATTTGGATTCGCAGCTAATAAAGAAAGAAAAAAAAATTAAAACCTTTTTATGTATGTCTTTTTATATTATATGCCAAAATAAGAAGTTCCTAGTGGGCAGAGGTAGGACTACAGGACGTCTTCAAAAACCATTCAGCCTACAAACCTATTGGAGGCGTCTTTAGGACGCTTATCTTTTTTTTTTTTTTTCAGAAATGTCAGTTAGAGCCAAAGTTATAGTTTCTGTTACAATTCTACAGCTACTGGAAGATGGGAATAACGACACAAAAACATGCCAAGCTCACCAAACGCCCATATTATTATTATTATTATTATTATTATTAATATAGTGATCATATATGTCTGTGTTAGCACTGTCGCCTTGCACCTCCAGGTCCTGGGTTCGATTCCCGCCTTGTGTCAGTGTGCATGGAGTTTGCATGTTCTCCCCGTGCTCGGTGGGTTTCCTCAGGGTTTTCTCTCACTGTCCAGGTCCAGGTTATACTAATTGGTGTTCCCAAATTGTGTGCAGTGTTTGCATGTGAATGTTGACCGGAGGTTCTACCACAGTTGTACAAAATGGGAATAAATACGATGGTCAACACTGGCCTCAACGGTCCCTAGCTGGACTACAGAGGTTCCTAGATGTTCTAGTAAGAACATTGCAGCAATCTGATCAAAAACTGAAAACATTCACAAAACATCCTGCTAGAACTGTTAACTGTTATAAGAAATGTATTCAGTATTTTTGACTCGAGAGGTATTTCTGAGTATTCCTTTGTGAACCGACTCTAATTACTAAAGTCTTTTCCATTTAGATTTTCTACTTTTGGAAACCACAGCTATCTGATCTTGATGTTAATGATTATAGGAGTAAAAGAAAAACATCCTTGTTTTGGAGATTTTTTTTTTTGTCAAATCCATAAAGAAGCAATTCAGAGTCAGACTAAATTGTCACAAAGTTTCTATTGTGTTAAGAGTTTGTACCTGATTACTTTGATTTCCAAGCCCGTGGCAGTCATGCAGATTTGTTCCACTCAATGGAGCCAGCCACACTTAACCGTCTTAACTCTCTGGAATATAAACACTCCTAGAAAGTAATTGTAAAACACTGAGACTGTGTAGGCTGTTAGCCAAGGATACATTCTCACATCCCCTTTTTACTTGAGTTTAAACGGCGTCTGAGGCATAAGCTTTCACTTTTGCTGGGAGTGGGATCAGATTCCGAAAAAGTGAGCATTATGGGACAGACTCGCTCCTCTTACTGCATGATCAAAGTAGGAAATATTATCCACAGGAGGGGAAGAGTGTGGGGACGGATAAGATGAAAGCAACAGGAGGAGAAAAGTGGGACGGGATAAAAGTAAAAAAAAAATTAAATTCCAAGTAACATAATCCATATGTACCACTGAGCGAAAAATGACTGTATGTGATTTAGAGCAAATTCACTGAAAAGGCTGCCTTTTGGGGCACAACATGTAATGTAATGTTTCTAATCTAATAGTATATTGTCAACTCACTGGAAGATCATCAACTAAATCCTTAACTTCTCAGAAATAAATAAATCAGCCTTTTGATTTATGGTATTTATGTTTGAAAAATGAAAAAATATAAATGCAGAATAACATAACATATATAACTATATTAAATTATAAACTTTGGCATTTTGTTTTCAAATATTTTTTATTTTCATATTTTTTATTCATATTTTTTAACGTTTATTTAAACATAAATACATTATGTTATTCTGTATTATATTTTTTTATTTTTCTACCATAAATATCTTTATAAATACACAGAGAAGAATGTGTGTATATATATATATATATATATATATATTTTTTTTTTTTTTTTCCTTTTATGCCTTGTTTTTTTATATTGTGTGTTTTAGATGATTTTAAAATTGAAAATGAACGTGAAAATGAACAGGTTTTCTTTAGGTCTTTTATTATTTTCTACATCTAATGTTAAATATTTCTACTTACTGTACTTCAGTTTCCATTAATTTATTATAAAACTTCAAAGCGCATGTGAAAATGTTTATATACATTTAGTATTGAACGGTATTGTAATACTGCTGGCAGTGATATTATTTCTTGTCCAAAATTATGTATCCGCTGTGCTCTTACTGCCCACGTCTGTTCTCACAGTTGTGCATTGTTTTGCTTTTGTTGTTGTTATTGTTTTTTTTTTCCTCTTTTTTGGTTACAGTTGCACTGCGGGATTGTTGTAACCACCTTGTTGTTTGTAATCATTGCGGCTGTAACTCATGAGTATTATAGCATGATGCTGGAGCACACAAACAAACACCGTGCCAGAACCAGGTTGGCTCGTGTGCCCACAATCAGAATGTGCCAGTCATTCTGGATCGTTTTCACAAATAAACACTGGAGTGTTCCAGTACTGTGGAATTCCATAAATGAATCTCGGACCTCGGTGGGAGGAGAGACGTGCACGTTTTGAACAATAGAAACGCCACTGAAATATGCGACTGCACCCATCAGGCGAGAGGCCTGAATAAAGTCTTTCACACACTACAGCGTAAACGCGTCAGTGTTGGCTGGACACGACCGCAACAACAAATACAGAATAGAAGTGTTGAACCTTGCGGGATAAAAGTTCAAACGGAGAACAACTACATCACATCTTAATAATAATACACACACACACAATAATAATAATAATAATAAGCTATGCTTGATATAAAACACTGTGCTGAAGAATCCTAAATTCTGATTGGTCAGAAGGTTCGAAAGCATTTTTTAAAATACTTTAACAGTGTTGGTTAAATTGTTCAATCAGAAGTTAAGTTAGTAGTTCTGGATGTAAATAGGTTCATATTAATGCACTAGTTCTAATCTGTTATTTTTCTGGTAAATTGATCATGAATAGCTAATAAATAAATAATTAATAGCTAATAATTCAACAATTTAAAACATGTGTTGGTTAACAAAGGAAAGAATAATAAACTTGAGTTTATTTACGCAAGGAGGCCCGGATGTCACCTTTGTCTGAGCCGGTACGCTTCCCAGCACAGGAGAGTCTTCAGGACCGAGGACTTTGCGCTTTCTGGTTTATCGGTCACATGATAATATAAATCACATGACTATAATGTGTATAAAGCGAAAGCAAATACTAGCTTGTTTCACAAATTAAACTATGATCAGTTACCGAATACGGCGTATTGTTCATTAATCAATTCAACGTTGTAATTGTTTCTGTGGTATATGAGGAATAAAGACGATGTGTGAGTTACAGAACACAGACGCACTTAATGCATTAACTGCCAGCAGTACAGAAATATAATAATCAATATGTTCCAAGACCATGTTTTCAATGGTAAAATGTTTATGGTCACAACGAGCCATGTTAGCAGAGGTAAGGTATTCGATGTGTGAACTTGATGACTGA